>JAOYRR010000038.1:0-316326 GCA_038994665.1 Podotricha telesiphe
ATATCTTAAAATTAATAACATAATGTTTCGAAGTAGAATTTGTTTTTGTTTTTATTATATCATGGCCACTGCTTAAAGTCAGTAGCCGGGTATTTAGATAAGCTAGACCGACTAGTACTCCATAAATCTGTCCCGCTAAGTGCGTTGAAAGGCAATTTATTGACGGATCTCAACACCATCGGCTATTGCTTAATATAAATAACAAATCGAGTTAATGTTTATATGCCCTTTTATATATTGAAGTCAATCGCAAGTCTGTGATCGCAATTCAGGATAAGAATGTCTTTTGCATGTTCTTATAATTATAATCCTATGTATTTAAATATGTAGGCATATATACAACTAGTAGAAATGCTCGGTGTTGCTTGATTGGCATTTTTTTATTTAATTTATATTAAAAAAAATGAGTTTTTTTTTATTTGATGAATAAATTACAATTATGGTGATGTGAAGAGTTAGCCGGGTAGAACAAAAGGCTGCCGGGGTTCACGGACGCGTTCCCATGGCCTCGAGGAGACCGAGGAGGAGCACCGTGAGATTTTAGCGGGAGTACGGACGGCCTACATCTGCCAGTCCGGAATGCTACATAGTCCGTCTGAGTCCCTAATCGGGCTGGTAATGGATTTCCGCACGTTAAAAAAAGGATTTGTTCATAAGGACCCAGTGTTTAGACACTCGGTTCTCCACTTGCCACAAGAAATTAAGACATGACTTGAATGGAGGGACTTTACGTTGCGTTATATCTTACAAAAGCAAGTAAATGAAAATAATAAAAAAAACACATTTAGAGTCGACTTCCAGTTCCACTGTGCCACAATGAACTCATAAATTATAATGACGCTTTATTATCTCCGTTATTATACTAATAACCTAACTTCTAGATAAGGATTTCCATATATATCCATGTTCAATTTGCAAAGTACTCCTAAGTACTTTAGAAAGAAACCTCGAATTAGGGAGCTGGTGAGAAAAAGACAGAAGAAGGGAAATATATACACCCATTCTAAAACGTAACACCTTTTTAAATTACTGAAATAAAATTCCACTTGTTGTAGCAATTGAAAGCAAAGTGTAACACAAATCACAATAGGTCCAAAGACGTTATTTACAGTCAACAATCAAATCAAATCAAACTATAAAAAATGAATCTTAAGATTCATATAAGAAATCATAGAAGTAAATTAAATAGATAAAATTCTTACACAGAGGGGTCTTTCACGACGCACTCAGTCAGCGGATGCCGCTGAGTGATGTATGAAAGCATGCCGCATGGCATACCGCGCATCGCGGCGCAGATATTTAATTAAGTACACTGTACCCTACATTACGTAGCTTTGAGAAAATAGTATGGGCATTTACGGATTACTTGAGTGAAAGGATATATTTAGAAAACGTATAAAATTTTGAGCAATGGCGGGATTGAACCCGCGCCTCTTTTTGAACAGAAACAGTTTTCAAGAGGCGCGGGTTCAAATCCACCGTTAAGAGACACTCTACGTTTCTAAACCTATATTAATTTTCAATTTCCTCTCAGTGTGGGAATAATAGAAGTAGTGTGGGAATAATAAAAAAATCTAGAATATGTTTAGTTTAAGCAATAGTGGTTCTTCTTCTTGGCATTAATCCCGGCTTAGCCAGCTTACTTAACCTCCTCCACTTTGCACGATCTTTGACATCCTCAGTGGTTAGTCCATTGGCTCTCATATCCTGCTTCATGACTTCCGGCCATCGTTTCCTTTGGCGTCCGGGGTCTTGCTCCAGGGACAGATATATCAAGGCATATTCTCCCGACATAGTTCTCAGGTCGACGCAACAGCCCCTTTGCTCTCAGGCAGCCTCTTGGGCTTGTCCCTTACAATGCCCAGACTCTAAGACTACCTCGAATGTTACATATGCGGCCAGTGTTTATATTAAAACAACCAAAACCTAGTGTTAAGAAACTCCATTCCATTCGACTCCACTTGCCAGCCACATGACTGCCAGGCGAATTGTATAGCGGAACTCAGCGCCGTCCTTTGCCTTACCAAAGCAAGGAAATAAAAAAATCTATATATATATATATATATATATATATATATATATATATATGTATATTATTTTTTCCGAGCAGGTATCGTATCCATAACAATCAATGGCTCTTATTTATTATTAACTTTACTTAAATAATCTTGTGCTTTCAAAATATATAGGTTATGTAATTCTCGTTTACGCATTAATACTGCACGTTAAATCAGGGAATCATATGACTGACGAACGTTTGTAAGTTCAAGATTTGGACCAAAGATTTTAATTGTATTAAACATACATTTTATTAGGTATTCGAATGAACTAATGAAAAAACTGATGGTGGAATGTAATAATGTCAGTAAATATATTCAAGTTTCCTCGCTCCTGTTTAAACTACAGCTCAAAAATTTGTACAGATAAAAACATCGAGCTTAAACAAATCCTAAAAGCTGTTTTGCAATTAAAATCACTTATTTCAATAAAAAATAACACGAAACTAAATCAATAACATACAAAGTTCAAGACGAAATGATTTATCAATTTGCCAACCGCATACACTATTAAGCTTCATTAAGCACGAATAGTCGTATATTTCAAGCTGGACCTACATCAATCGCGAGCGCAGACCTTGGGACTCTCAGTATAATTTGTCAGTGCTATCGATAATATCGATTTATCGACATAGGTTTATCGAGTTAATAGTATCGATTTAACGATATAGGTTTATCGAGTTAATCGATCTAATTTCGTCAGTTCTATCATTCGGTGAGCGATGGAGGTCGTTGTGGGAACGCCACTGGGTGCGCAGTCATTCCACTTGCCATAGAACATGTGTAGCAGATGGTACATTTGATATATATTTTTTATCTTTATTATTACACACCTGTCTCTGCGTTATTTGAATAACTATGAGAGATTGCTTAGTAAGATCTTAAAACGAAAATCCTGGAACCACTTTAAATATTCGAAATGAAATAGATAAAATAATATAGTAAATACGCCTTTGTCTCTGAGAGTAAAGAGGGGTTCGGCATAAATATCACGAAGGCAGTACTACAATAATTAACAATGTTTGTGATTATTTTATTATTGCGACCACCTGTGAGACATCCGCTTGCTAGAATATTTGAATTGATGTTTAATTATCTCTTTTGTATCCAGTGATTTAAAACTATTGAAATGTTTTATATGTATGTGTGTATACGGACTTATCTTTACACGTTACATCTTGTGTCATATTAGGTACAATTGACGCCATTGTAGCGTTGGAAAATATAACTTACACGACGCAATGGCAATGAACCTATCATTTAATAATATTTATTTTCCATGTTTTTGGTAATTACGGTACGGTATTAAAGCTTGCCTGTAAACATATATGTAATCTTCAGATACTGCTGCTTTAAATTTTTTACGTTTTCTTATGATTTTAGATTTTCTTAATGAATATCACTTTTTAAAGTGCTATTCACTACGGTTTTTTTTATTTTTCATAACGTCTTTAAATGTACAGAAAAGGGAGTGTCTTAAAACTAAGTTCTGTACCCGGCTATGCGGGAAAAAGCGTAAAGCTAAAAAATATGTGTGTAAGAGTAGATCATATATAGGATAGGCAATATAAAAAATTTTTAAGTAATTTTTATAGTTTTATATTATTGTACTAATAAACTTAGTCTGGCCATAAATACTCTTATATTTAAAAATAAACAAAATATTACTTATGACTTTGGAATCTGTTATTTTTATTTGATTATTCTTTGTGTTTTCTTATTTTCGCGCCAAAGTATTGTAAAATATTTTGTGATATTTAAATAGATTGGGGTTACGGGTAGTAAAATGAAAACAACTACTTAAACGGCAAAGGGGTCGCAGAAAAAAATTGTTTACTTATGGGAACATTTTTACAATTAAACAATATTTTTATAAACAAAATGACCGTATTTATGCTGAAAGCTCTAATGAAGCTTGCTAATTAGTTAACGGAGTACAAAGTGGGCATTAACCGGCTTCAGTGAAAGTTGGTGGGGTGTTAGCTGTTATTGAATAGCTGAGCCATATTTTTGTGAAAAAGGTATCAAAACATCGGAACAACTGTATCAAGATACCATTCTTGAGAATGTATCTTCACAATACCATGTTCAATAACCAAGAATGGTCCTTTTATTTAGACTCGGCGCCGGGTCATATAGCTCGATCCATTCAATTTTATTTAGTAAGTTTTAGCTATGTTATTATAAAAGTATTAAATATTAATTTTACTGAGTATATTCCTGTGGAATATTCGTAAGCTTATATTAAACTTTAACATAAACGTTTTTGTCTCTCAAACTAAATGCACTTGAGTGTGGTGTTGCCAGGTAATAAAAAAATGAAAATATTGAGGCAGTGATAATTTATCAGCCAGTACAATGTACCAGACTCTCCCCTACTAAAGTTTTTTTCTGAATATTTGACACAAATAAAAAACAAAATCTTAAGGCTTTTGTTATTAATGGCATGTAGACTGAAATGTGAACTTTAAGCTTAGGAATTGGTGTCCAAAAACTACGCGGGTGGAATTTGAAATTGAAAAAGTGAGAAATTAGGCAATCGAATGGGCGTTGGGCGTGGTTGGGCGTGGCCAGCCCTTCGTGCTTTATAGTGGCGATATCGTAATAAAGCCATCGCATCATATGGCTATCGGTTTTATTGTTATTTGATTTATAGAATATCTTGTAGTCATTTAGTTTTTTGCAAACAATGATTAGCTATTTATATTTTTAAGTATTAATTACTAAGGTAAATTTGTCCGTTTTCCACATTTCGCGAATTAAATAACTTAAATGATTAAATAGCTTTATTTCTATCAATAATGTCCAATGAATAGAAAATATTAATTGTAACTACGTTGCAATAGGAGTAAGCTTGGCTAAGTTCTAACACAAAAGCGCCCCATACAAAACCAGACTATCATTTTTTTTGAACCTTTCATCTTTTGACCTTTAACTTAAATCCTTCAAAAATCATTTAATTATGTATCGTAATTAAAGCTCTATACATTGGACTGGTTGTTTACCTCCACAGTCCACTCCACAGGTCATAATAAAACAAATGTAAGTATATGGCGTAATTGCTTCAAAGATCATCTAATACTTAAATCTATACATAGGTATATATGTAGATATAGAACGAAGTGTTCCATCACTATCTCCTTTATACAGCCTAAAGAGCTTCTTTTAAAGAGTAACATAATAAATTATAGCTTATTAACTTAAATATAACAAGTAGTTTCCAATAATACAAAATAAGGCTGTGTCATCGCCTTGACAAGCAAAGAAAGGATGCCCACAAAGCTGCACTTATAGCTTTTACCAATAAGCAAAAAATATAAGCAGTGATACGCAAATAATTACATTATAATGCGTCAAAAACACTTTGTCTCAAGTCGATGACGAGAACGGTCTCACAGAGCGTTCTACTGATACCATCGAACGCAAACAAACTAAGCTTTAGTACTCCGATAGGCTTTGTTTCCACGTAATAAAGGCCATAATTCCTTAATTTAGTTGCAGTAAGTTCTGGTTTTTTCATAAATTAATGTGTCAATCGCCCCTCCTCCGAGACGTGCGTTATTAATAATCATGTCAATCTTTCGTGAGAATCGTCCGTCGTCTCAAGTCAAGGTAGCTATTCATTCTCCCGCGATTACAGATTATAGGGTAATTGAAGGTTTTGCTTAGCGCTTATATAATTAATTCTATTTAATTTTTATATTACTCTGGGAGTCAGCTGAGTCATTGACGCTATGGATGCCTTTTCTTGAGCCCACTCGTTTTTTTTTTGTAGTTTATTTACGTATAATATTTGTTCGTTGTGTGATAAAATAAAAACAAGTCAATATCATGTTAATTTGATTTTATTTTATTGTATGCTGTTGTTATAATTAAATTAACAGGTAAAGGTTTTTTGAATGGAAACACATCAATATTTTACTAATTTATGTTATTAAACTGTACAGTGATTGACCTTTGCTTATTTTATGCAGTTGTAAAAAAGTAATCATTTAAAATATGGCAGTAAAAAAATCTAATGTTATATCGTTTCTTGATTATAGTCTATACCTATATCTTCTAGCACTTTTAAATAATTAATTCAAGTTAAAATGTTTAATAATTTTTAAATTATGGAAAATTTCGCCATAGTCAAGGACAAAATGGATATTGAGGCCGGTTTTTGCAGCATCCAATGAGTAAGTGATTCATGATTCTATGATTCATATCTGAAAACGACATCAATGACTAATTTAATACAATTTCACACTGAAGCTCAACGCAGGGGGCATAAAATGAAGCACTATCATTACGCTTGTGATAATTGTTTATCGGTTTTATTTTTTAATTGTACTGCAGTTGAAATTAATATGATGCTTAAAGAGTCCAAATGTTAATCAAGGAAATATTTTCATATATAATATTTATATAGGATTTCAGCTCCAAATTTATTTTTTCTTATACGCATCAAAATTCAAATTAACTTTATTTTCATTTCTCCGCTCTAGTGAACAAAACAAAGCACAGCTTTGATTTCAGCCACTTAACACGTAGTGTGACTGCCACACTCTATGGGGGAAATAATAAAAACTACAGTTTATGTAAACGAATTTGAAATTGAGTAAACTAAATCTTGGCTTCTAGTATGATACTAAATCAATTTACCAGCATCTCTGTCTTACCGAATGTTTGAGTTGACATTTGTGTGTGTTATTCTTTATTTGAGTGGCGATTTATACCTTCTTTATTTTGTAAATTTTATGGTCCACGTTTTTTAGAACAAATATCATATAATGTAATAATAGATAAAGTAATTATGACAAATTTATATCCCTTGATTTAAAATAGCTGAATACGTTTTAAAATAATGTTATTTCAAATATGTACATGTTTCAAATATAAGTAGATAAAAATTGTAGATAAAATGGTGCAAAATATAAGTGTAATTTGAACGACAAGCACTTGTAATATATGCATATTAAAGAACATGAACAGTATTTAAATAATACGAAAATTTTATCTCGTATTCACGAGAAAAAATATCCATAAATAACGCAATTACACGACAAATAATTACATAGTATATAAAAATATTTAAATTAAGACTTTATTAAATTACACGATCGCAAAAAATTAATTACACAAAAAGTTCAAGCGTCATTTTAGTTACCAGTTTAAAGCTATTAGTGATCCATTAAGAGGGAAATTATATCGATTCCTGCGCTCGCATTCCGATGAAATTGGTAATGATAACATCTCCGGGTCATTAGGACCGTGTGAAGAGGCCAGAATACCCCTTAAAGTATTAAGCCAAAAAATATTTAACTACATTTCACAATATTATGTTAAGAACAATATTAATACTGTGAGTTAATTCAAATTTTACATTCATACTAAATATCATAAGTGCGACAGTATCTCTGCCTGTCTTTCTGTCTATGACGTCATCACTGTCAAACCGCTGAACCGATTGTGATTAAATTTTATATAGAGATACTTGATGGTGTTGGGATGAACATAGATTTTTTTCGCCCATTTGATTTATTCTTTTCAGGAAATTCATTGTTAATTTCAATGGTAAGTGATCACCGCCGCCCACGACCTTGTGCAACACCAGAGGAGCTACAGGGATGTTGCCGGCCTTGCTTTTGCTTTTTGAAGGTACCCATGTCGAATCGACCTGGAAACACTGCCGCTGGTAGGCCATTCCAGATGGTGAGGATAATATTTCAGTCGGTTACGTACTGTGCGGTTGGAAAATTCTGCGGCAAGAACCAACAGTTCCCCAGAACAGCCCCCCTATCCCCCCTACCCCCCGAACGCACAAAGAAAGACAAACGTCTCTACGCAACGCTAATGTGTCAAGCCTGTCACAGATTATTAGATCCTTTAACCTTGGTTACAAGCGTCAAGCGCGTTTTTACATAACTTTGTTTTTCAAAAATTACAATAAAGAAACAAACATTTGAGAAAAGAGAATTTCATTATAACAAATATTTATAATTATATACTTATTATAATAAACTACACATTGCCTATATGAGGCCAGGCCAAAGTTAAAAACTTTTTCAACACACCTATAATCCTATGAACTTGATTACTATTTTCCAATTTCATTAGAGTACAGAGTCAGTTTTAATTTATTTTATACCTACTTTATACTATATACTATAATTGTAGTAATGCTAAAGTAAGCTCTATGCTCTATTTGTAATAGTTTTCTAAGAAATACGCTTCTAAGAACCACTAAGCTTATGATTCAAGATGAATTATAAACACTTACCTAGAATTCACCATTTTATCCAAATGTTTATTCACACCGATTATTCTATGAAGAATGTAGTCCCTTTTTTGGTTTATAGAAGTTGTGATTTGAAAAGACATATTTAGAAAACGTATAAAATTTTGAACGCAGCGGGTTTTGAACCCGCGCCTCTTGAAAACCGTTCAAGCGCTCTGACCGCTAAGCCGTGCGTTCTACATCCAGCTGCGTTGAAATTCTTACACGGTTATTACATCTTATATTTGTTGTTAGCATCTCTGTAGAGAGATTTTTACAAATTTCTGCTACCCAAAAAATATTCTACGAACAATCGTTTGGCAAGAGAGAATGCTATTTATTAAATATATAAATATATATATATATATTTATCATTTTTTTAAAGCGTTATTTGCCCACTAAGGAAATTGAAAAATACATATGTAGAAAACGTATAAAAAATTGTTATAATTTAATATTCTTGATATATTATACATATATAAAAAAAACTTATTACATAATAAGTTTTTTATTATCTGTATGTACTTGAGAGACTTAAACAAAACTCGTAATACTTAAATTTCTATAAAAAAAATATAAATATAATATAAAAATTTATATACTTTGCTAATATTTTTTTGTTTAATAAGTATGTATTTGAACTCACTATTGAACCCATTTTTGTATTTCTCCGTACGACAAATACATAAAAATACAACTTTATAATGTCGCGATTACCAAAAAACGCTTATATTGATAAATCATAGATCGCCTTAATAAAAATCGTCCTAGCGATGAAATCTAGCCCCATTTATTAGTTTTATTACTTGCCACCTCATTCTTTGGCACTTATCGGCCACTAAACCTATACGATTTACTTTCAAAATCACATTAATGTCAGATCGGAACTTCTGCTTTATGTAAAGTGCATTGATAATAATCTGAGCCATTCTCAGGTGAGAGAGCCGGATATACAAATGCGTATAGGCGTGAAGGAGATAGAGGATGTTGAATAGAAACATCAAAATTTTACAGCGTTTTTATTGCGCCCGCGCCGATCAGTGTTTACGTGCGGGCGTCCGGTATAGTCTCATCCTATTGGGGTGTATATTAGGAAGGTGTAGCAATTTTTCTTTGAATATTGAGATAGGCACCGTTCAGGGCTATAAAAATAGTATAATTTATTTATAATAACTTAACTTATTTAATTGACAAGGCTAACTAAATCAAAACAAATTAATGAGAGTAAGTTTAGGAAAATAGTTTTTCAAGTGTTTTTGTATGAAATACCTTTAAAATATGTATTTTTTTTGTATTTAAATAATGACTTGGCACCATCGTTATAGATTAACTAAGTATATATCAAATAAAAATTTAACAAAGTTAATATTAAATGTTTATCATAGTCTCTCGAATTTGAGCGGTAACGGAGTGGCTTTACACTTGGTTTTCTTTATCTATTGCAAACTAAACAAAATGTAATTATATAAAATATATTTTTTAATTATTATTTAAAATATGAAATAAATGGTTTTAACACTAACGGTTATAGTACAATACTTTTACATTATGGTTATAAGCACTGCTGGTGTAGTGGTATCATGCAAGATTCCCATTCTTGCGACCCGGGTTCGATTCCCGGGCAGTGCATGTTTTTTGTTTCACTTGCATCAATTTTTTATTCATTTTCATTATTTTACTCTATTTTTAAGAACGAAATGTCATTTAATTGAGAAAAAAATATTCATTATGCCTAAACGGTAATTATCCGCTAGATGTCTCTGTACTCTAATGGACGAGATGTTGCTTGTATGCCTAATACGTCAATAAAGTATTAGATATGGTATAAGTTATGTAACCCTCGTAGCACAGTGATCTATTTGAGGTAAATCCAATGCAAAGGCAGTGAGCTCGAATACAGAAAAATGTTGAAAATGTTGAAACAAAGGTAGTTCGTTGTCTACTATAAAAATTGTTATATTATGTTATTTGTAATGTCTATGTAGATATATGTCTGTATGTATATAATGTCTGTATAGCTGCCACCGTGACGCAGTGGTTCATAATCGGACAGTAAAGGCTACTGTTTGTGGTATAGGTTCCCACTCCGGGGAATATAAGAAATATTTCAATTATTTTTATTTTACCCACCTATCTGGTTTAGTTTACTTAAGACAAAGCGTGGCGTTGAGTTCCGCTAGTCAAAGGTATATTTAAAAAAAATAAGGTAGACTCAATAATTTATAATAGCTCAAACTACAAAACATATTTTTAGCAAGCGTATATAAATTTGAACGCAGCGAGATTCGAACCCGCGCCTTTTGGAAACTGTGCGAGCGCTTTGACTGCTAAGCCATGCGTACTTAAATTTTTATACGCTTTCTAAAAATCTATTTTTTTCAATTTCCTAAGTGTGTGATTATCACTTTACAAACGTTAGAAATAATAGGTCAAAATAACTTATTAACATTCAAATTAAGCCACTTCACATCTTTAAATAAATTTATAACAACACCTCCCCTTATACTGATATAGATAGAGATAATTAATTTAAATCAAAGTCAATAATTTAATTATGAAACCGTACAAAATGCCAATCGTATTTCAAGCGTGAGCGCGGTAGGTCCACGTGAGAATCGAATCGGCTACAAGCGCCAAATATCCTACCCAGCATTCCAACATAACATGGGAACGAAACAAATTAGCCAGCCGAAGTCAAATGAGTCACAGTAGAAAAGTGTATACAAATCATCATGTTAATTATATTTGCTTATGTAAATGTATTATAGTATCTGTTTCGTATGTTAAATTGTATGATAATGTGTGTTTTACTATATATTTTGTTTGCTTTACGCCACTCACCGCTAGTGACCTGGCTTCCTTTTAAATATATATTTACTAAAAAAAAAGACATATTTAGGAAACGTATAAAAATTTGAACGCAGCAGGATTTGAACCCGCGGGTCTTGAAAACCGGGGTTTCAAATCCAGCTGCGTGCAAATTTTTATACGTTTAATAATATCTAACAAATATACAAGGAGTACCTTATTATAAAAGACTATGTTACTGAAATCATTACAGATGTATTAAAAAGATAAATGAATCTTCTTGTCACTTATTCTAAACATTTTGCCTATCTGTGTTTGTTGGTTTTCTGAAATCCAGTATTTTCAGTATCCAGAATTTAACATCTTTCTGATTTCCCTATGAGGCCTATGTGGCGCATTATACTTTATTGGTTGTAGGCTCGATTCCCACTCAGACAAGGTTGTCCAAGCCCGGGCCCATGGGCCACATTTTGGGCCGCCAATAGACTTTAATTTGCCTGTCAGCTTTTAAATAAAGCTTAAAATATTTGATTTTCATTTTATCTACTATTGTTAAAGGTATTGTGTTATATGTGTGGCCCGCAGACGGTCTTGGATACACCATTTGCCCCCATTTCCTTTAGCAGCTGTACAGCTTTGGTATAGGATATATAATTTGCTTTATTTTAATATTTCTAGGAAGTTTGTAATATAACGATTTACATAAAACTTTCCTTGATCTGGCTGGATAATATACACACGGTATCTCGTTATATGCAAAAGTAAGAACGAGAAGTGTTTGGTTCCTGTAGTAATTATGTAAAAAGTAATCGAAATCTTGGATCACATTTATGCGGACTGTGGACTGTTTGTGATGAATCAAAAACGCAATACCTTACTAAAAATAAGATATTACGTTTTTGATTCAGGTGGGTACTACCGTAATATGAAAAGAACAGGGAGCTTTTAAGAATAAAGGGTATGTGATTTGAAGAATAAAGTGTATGGACATTGTCTACATGAGACATTGATGTAAGTATAAATATGCACACACAGCTTCAAGTTCTCCCAGCATACAGAGAAAGTAGTGTCAAGACACTCCGTTCTCCACTTTCTGTTCGAAACAAAGACATTGCGTGTTCAGTACAGGAACTAAACGCCATGTTTTATCTTATGTACCAGAACGTGGATGAAAAGAGTTTAAATTTAATCATTCCAGTGGGAATCGAACCCACACCCAATCGAAATCACAGTCAGATGCTGTAACTGCTCCGTGATAACTTCTAAGGTACTGGTACTATATAAGTTAGAAAAGTAAATATTTATTATTTAAATGCTTCATTTTTCACTTTCTTGAGGAAAGGAGAAAACGGAGAGCGTTTTGTTAATTTTTTAATACATTGCGTGTTTCACGAGTAAACGAGAGTATATAAGACCTTGATGACATAAAACGAGTGCTTTATTTTAAGTTTTTAGTTTTTCTTATATATACCTTTGTATATGACACTTTGTACATATATATACCTTGATACACAATCAGCCCGGTTCAACGCCATTGTTTTATACAACTAATTAAGTAACTCATTTCACCGCGAACTGGGGCTAATAAAATATTATGTTATTTTGAAATTATTGTTAATGTTTGTGACCGCGCTTTAATATGTTCGAGTGAATATTGGTCTTGTATGTATAAGATTTGAATATTTAATCAGTATATTTTCTAGATTTTTAATAATTTTGTTTTATCATTTTTGTTTCAACATTGAATATTATTATAAATAATAAAGTACCTAATGCAACTGCTATTTTTGCCTTAATATGTGTCTAATATTAGAGATCTAATATTTACAAAGAATTATCAACTCAGCTCATATTAGTAAATATATCAGTATACGCGGCTGAAACGCGATTGTTTAAGGGTTCGATTTCTACTCGGGGAAACGATTATATTTAATATATGTTAATTTATCCGCTCTGGTACCTAAAACAAATCGCGGCGTTGAGTCCCGCGTCTCAACACGCAATATTTCAATTTCAGACAGAAAGCACGGAGTGTTTTAACACTAAGTTCTCTTTGACTGAAAAAAAATGTAACTGTTTTCTATCGTGTCCATACATAACATATTCTTTGATGACGCCAAAGAACAATAACTCGTAAACATTTATCACCCATAGCAAATGAGCATTTTTCAAAAGGCACTAATTATTTCCACAATCCGTTGAAACAAATCACGAACAATTGATTTGACTTTTCACTTTGTGAATTTACTTTTATTTTTAAGCTTGCTCCTTTTAACCTTATTGGTAGTAAAATAAGAAGCTTTGGTCCTTCAATTTGTTGATGCATAGTTTTTGAGTAAATAAAACGCATTATATGACTTAATATTTTATTATACGTTTATAATATATAAGACATAGCTATATAAAAGAAAATAATAAAAATAAGATATGAAGTATAAGATATGATTTCTGGGTAAACCTACTGTCAAGACACTCCGTCCTTAATTTTCCAGTCAAATTCGAGACATTGCACGATGAGTAGCGGAACTCAACGCCGCGTTTTCTTTTGCACCAGAGCGAAGAAATAAGAATGATTTAAAAATATAATCATCATTCCTCCGAGTGGGGGTCGAACCTACAACCAATCGCTTGCAGTTAGACATTGTCACATTGCGCCGCCATGGCCTTGGCCAAGTCATTTGACAATTCATTAATTATAGTTACAAATTTCACTAATAAATACATCTTGCCGGATTCATGATATTTATATACAAGTATATATATATACTATTTCAATTCAGTACTGGAAGCAGTTATCTAATAGTTTTGTCTCTATAATATAATACATTATGTAAAAGTTGAAATATGTTGTGTAAGATAGGTACACTATTTTGAAAATTAATAGTATTACTATTACTTTGTAAACAAAAGTTTTTAAATTTCATTGTAGATAATTTAATGTTAGCTACGATCGCTTCACTTGTGGATGGTTTCATTTCTTTCATGTATCCAAATTAATGACAACTAGGGATTGCAATCCCGCAGCTCATTTAATCCCGTGGTTTCGATATGCAAGATAGATGCGCGGGATTCCGCATTAATTATATGATAGGTTTTCTATACAAATCAACTTTTATTCAAAATATCCTTAGCGGTCAGAGCGCCTGAACGGTTTTCAAGAGGCGCGGGTACAAATCCTGCTGCGTTGAAATTTTCTATTTATATTTCTAAATATATGTTTTAAGTGTAAGTGTGTGAATAACACTTTAAAAAAATGTTTAAAATATTCACAAAACTAGTTGGTATTAAAATTGAAGTAGGTTAATTTGATAAGTTGTCTGCTGTCATACATTTAAAACGGAGAGCGAAGTGTTGCATCACAACGCTCGCCCTTTACTACGACACAACATATTGGTTTTACTTTACAATAAAAAAAACATTGAAAGTAAAAATATATTGGAAGATATTGAAACAGCTTAAATCTGATATTATCTTGAAATCTCCATTAAACTATCAGTGAATATTCTGTGTTCGTCATTATAAGTCACAATTCATTAAGTTTTTCGTCAAACCCATGATTTCAATAGGGATGTCGAGTGTCCGCTATCGTAGACATATCGACATAAAGATCTGAGATCATTATCGATTCATTCCTGCACAGTCACTTGACTGGGGTGGCATCACGTCTCATTGTATCTAGTACCATATTAAGCGCCTAATGTATGGAATTTATTTTATAAACCCGCGTCGAGTCTAAACGACTGAATTAACTAATAACCGTAATGGCGTTTATGACGTTTGGTTCAGATTACAGATTATGACATTGCTTGTAAGTTGAAAGCTAATCAAAATGTTTTAATCGATGACGCGATAACATCAGTGATGTGCCCATTATATTAACTTGTTTATCGATACTGTAATTTTGTTAGACACATCAAATATATCTAAGCTGTATATGAAATGTTGCTTTTGTTAAGCGAGAAACGTATACAATTTTTATAGAAAGATTTTAAATATGAGGTAAGAGTTGTTTTTTTTTTATTTAAATTAGCTAACTGCATTTTATTAATTATGTATATTAAAAATGAAGTTACTATATGTTTTACGTATTACATAAATATAAATAACGGAATTTGGGTAGTTAAATTAAATCTATTGTAGTTATGATTGATGACAACACTATAAAAGACCTCCAAGCAATTTCGATATCATAGAGACTATTGACATGAAATATTCCGATCACCAGAGGTGAATGAATTCTTTGCATTGCTCAAATTGATTTGTTAGATATTTCTTGTTAAGTGAGCTTCTATTAATTGGTATCAGATTCTTGTATAGAACCGTTGCCGCGATCCCATTTTTATAGGAACGTGTACCTATTTTTATACGATAATAATTCTAACGCAATTATCAAATAATTTGTACAAAAAAAGAACATTAAAATGATTATACGATATCATTAATAGTGTTAAATGTATATTTATGCATATTTTAAATGTCAATATGTATTGAAAATAACTACTAATATACGACTGGGTTACAAATTTATGTTTTTATTAACACAGAATTAAAAAGCGTTAACATGAAATCAATATAAATTAGGTTTCGTTAAATAATTATATTAAGAAGTTTTTTACATTATAATTCGCAAATGTAGTTTAAATGGTATTTTTTTTCCAAATATAATAATAAACTAGCTTATCCAGTCCCCGGAAGAATTCCTAACAGAACGACATTTTTAACACTAATTATTATAAATATTAATTACAAATTAATGCAATAATAAAAAAAAAACTTTTAAACTACAAAAAAAAACATTTTTTTCAACACAAATCGAATCCACGACCTTTGCAATATAAAATTTTGGTTGAATAAGACATTTAAAAGGTCACCAATGTATCGATCATAGGATAAGTTGGTTTTACGCTTGAGAAGCAAAAAACGTATAGCATTAAGCGGGACATCAGAATCGTTTTAACTCGAGAGCGCCCTCCACATGTTTTGTTTGCGCGCGAGTGTTGGCCCTTCGCATTCTAGAGCTGACCAAGTGGACTATTTAGTTTGCCGTGACAAGTGCCGCGGCATCGTTGTATACGAAGCCAAGGTTTATTTTTCGACCTGTACAGAAAATAGATTTGCCTTTTACTCTGCTTTAATTTTATTTTTATCGTATATTTCTAGATGCACGAAGGCGCTGTGGGAAAACGCGATGGAATGGTAATACATTTAGCTTCAGTTCTGAGAAGCTAAATTTATTTCAATCAATCAATGTAAGTAATTGTTAAAAATATAATGTTATTAAGAAAAACAAGGATACAGATGTGTCTGTAGTGTTTATATATGCATATAAAAAAACGCGACGTTTGTGGGTCCGACCACTCAGGCGAATGGTTATAGTAAAATGACTTTCATTTCCCTGCTCTAGTAAGAAAAAGCGCGGCGTTGAGTTCCATCATTCATCACGAAGGTTTCGAATATCGGTACGAATCGGAATATCACCGGATGTGTCAGGACACTTGGTCCTCTATATCAGGGTAGGCATTACCAAAAAAGAAAATATAATCTATTTGACTCAGATTAAATATAATAAATCAAATATAATATAAAAAATATTTATATTCTATTTGACTCAGAAGCCCCTTATTCCAATCAATTCCTAGGCGTTCTAATATCTGAGTCGTCTGGTCTCACATAAAGCTAGTAAAGTCAAAGTAAAGGAGCATCATTTGTTTATTGTGTAATGCTTATTTTCACGTTTCCTGTATTTTAAGAGGAATATAAAGTCACTCTGCTCTCCGTTTTTATGAAAGACACACTGATTATTACTCTGATAACTTATACCTGTCTCACCCGTCCGTGCTTATATATTTTTTGGCATCAAACCTTTGTAGGTAGGTAGCTTTGTAGCTACATGATTAATTAATTTACTATAAAAACTAAACTAAAGGTTTACGTAACGATTTCTCATATAAATAATTCATCATCATTATTTGCATTTTCGCAACGTTTATGAAGTATCGCGGAAACAGCTGCATATTATCGTCTCTAATTCAAACAGAAAATCAAAGTACTTTTTAAACTTTGGTATACAATTGTATAAGCTGCGCGCTCTTTGATCTTGCCCAAAGTCTACGCTGAATATTCTTTTGGAAGTTATATTGTAAACAGGTGGTATTTCGTAACAGATTGCCTATTGTTTGGCCGCTTTCGAATGATCTAGCCATCACATTTACTCTAGCTTAATTGAGAATTTCACGACTATAATTGTATTGTAAGCTCGGTTATAAGAGTATTAGTTTGGATACAATTGTAACATTATACATACAATATAATATGGTGCTAATAAATATTTATTTAATATACTATTACTTAGCCTAGTCACCGTTAAATAGAGGCTATTGTGACAGCTTCTGGCTGTATACGTCATGGTTGTAGGTTCGATTCCTACTAGGGGTATGATTATATTTAAATTATTATTCTTTCTCCGCTCAGGTCACAAGTCAATGCGCGGCGTTGAGTGTCGCTACTAAACACGCAATGTCTTGAATTCGGTTAGGTTCTCCCTGTTACTCAGCTGGGTACGCTGGTGTTATGCGGGGTAAAGCGTGAAAGCTGGAAAAAATATCTCACTGACTGAGAGTCTTTTGTTTTTATGAATACTCGTTTGGATAAATAAAATTATTTCAAAAGTTAGAAGGACCAGTGATTTTGTAGGTGAAGACAAATGACAATCTATCAGTGCCAAATTCGACATCGATAATAATATTTAAATTGCAAAATGACTGTCCATTGCCTGTTTCCAAATTAAACGATCATTAAAACGTAAACTTTTCACTAAAATATTATCGTACGATAGAAAAGCGTGCCGCGGCAATAAAATACACAGCATGTTTACAATTAAGAATGCTTTTGACATTAATAGGCTAATAAAGGCATTTATCAGTTAAACGAGCTTTATGTAGTTTTATATTTGGCTTTTTCAGTAGCTTAAGTTTTATGATACGAGATTAAGTTGAAAATTTTCTTTGTTTCTACTTACATTTAAAAATGTTTCAATAAAGAAATAATCGTATTAGAATAAATTAAATTATATAATGTATATACATTTTAATGTAAATTGATATGTATATCGCCAAACTTACTTGTTACAGTGTGTATTGAACCAAAATAATGCAAAAAAAATCATCTCAGTGTATGGTTTCGTGTGTCAAATTCGCCATCTTTTCCGAAACAGAGCACTACTGACATTTGCACTTGATGTATCAATTAATATGAGTTAATTACGGCTGATTGCGTGCTATGACACCCGTGTGGATACGGAGCCGACACCAAAAACGCGATTTCAACATCCATAATATATATGATATATTTTTAACATTTATTAAAGTGTTATTCGCACACTAAGGAAATTGTAAAAGACATATTTAGAAAACGTATAAAACTTGAACGCAGCGTGATTTGAACCCGCACCTCTCGAAAACCGTTCAAGCGCTCTGACCGCTAAGCCATGCGTTCATGCTAACAACAAATATAAGTGTAATAAGTGTATAAGAATTTCAACTTAGCTGGATGTAGGACGCATGGCTTAGCGGTCAGAGCGCTGGAACGGTTTTTTAAAGGCGCAGGTTCAAATCAAATCCCGCTCCGTCCAAATTTTTATACGTATTCTAAATATCTGTCTTTTTCCTATATGATGATATTTTTGACAATATTTTAAAATAACTATTATATCAAAGTGCGTATATGTAACTTTAAAATCAATCTATTCACAGTGTAGCCATGGAAAACTAGTGTCAAGTGCCGTTTTGTCTTAGAGTAGCGACAGGAAAATAATTTAATTATCTAATAATAATTTAAATACATAGTGAGTTAAGCTTTCACATAAGCTTTTTCACAAATATAGATATCTTAATTTTGTTAACAGTCAAGAATTCATATAATCCCTTCAATATCGGGCAGGTGTGTAAGTTTACCGATTATTTGTATAACACAATTAGTTTCGCACGTGGTGTCCGTGCTCTATAAATAGCTGTACTGGTACGCCTCTCACTGTCCATCACTCCGATATCGAGGAATCTGCTTCGTATTAGTTTATCTCAAAATTGTAGAGCCAATTAAACAGCTGTTTACAACGTCTATCAAATTTACAAATACCAGCTGATATAAGTGAAATTATAGCATCAGTCATTCACAGTTAGTTGCTTCCTTTGATATTAAAAATTGATCTTAAAATATTAAAATTGAATCGAAACTAATATTATTTATGCCCTACATTCGTATCAGAGTACTATAAAAGAAAATACGCTGACACTGTATTAAATAATGTCGAAAACGAGATCGAGAACCCGTTCATAATCGCATAAGTGCATACCCGTCGCTTGTCTCCGCGTGTGGTCGCAACAAGAGTTCGTATCCCCACCTCAATATTTCTAATCACGCGAAGCCTAGTCCGCTAAATATTAGCCAAAATAGCGCGAAAATCGTTTTGCGCTGCGCATGCGGCGGGGTGGGCACAGGTGAGCGTCAGTCCGCGCCGCGATCTCTCGCCGACAGGGATCCACGCACGTATCGCCGCGAAATTCGGAGCCGTATCGAAAAACGAACGATATTAGTTCCGTACGGAATAACTTACTCTGATACACTATCATTTTGTATTATATAGTACAATATACATATATGCATAGTTGTCAAGGTTAGGTTGAGTACCAAGGGGTAGGCAGTGATGTCCCGGGAGCAATGCGGCCGGTCCTCATCGCCGCCTGCTTGCTGCTGCTCGCGCCCATCACCGACTCTTGGTGGTGAGTCTACACGACTGTCAGTTCTCTATAAAAACCATAAATGGTAGACGCGTTTTTTTTTGCAAAAGCTCGCTGCTTCATGATTGAGGTTAGATTACATCAAGGATTTATAAGATTCATAAGATTTATGAAGCCGGGGGTGTTCCTTCGAGTTATTGCTTTTTTAGGTTTACTAGATTAAAGTAAAGATTGCGTGCAGTGCACTGCAGTTTAAGGCGATGCACTTTTATGTAACGTACACAAATCAGATCATTCATGAAATGGCCGGTAATTTCGTGAAAGTTCTTACTTTGTATGGATTTTGAAGATTTTAAAAGATAACACTTAAATTTAATTTTATAAATATGTTATTTAATTGTTACTTGCAGTTAGATAAGTTATTTTTATTATTAATCAGCGGGTGTAGTTGTTTGGAACGTTTAATTAATGTAAATCTATATAGATTTGCTGTTTAAGAAGCGAAACCGCAATTTTTTTTGGAGCTAGTGCTCAAAAGTGTAAAACTTTATTTATTTCTTAATCAATTTATATAGATTTTTGTGCTCTTTACATTGATAATAATTATTAAATAAAAGATAAAAGAACCTTATTAATTTCTTTATCCCGACGGTGCTACGTATGAATTAAAATTATTTTCATATAAAATATTGTATAAGATACCTTCACATTGTATCAATAAGTTATTACCTTGATTAAAAAAATATATACAATGCTATTAACATTTAACAATTCTTAATATCATATAATATATATACTTTTTGAATTCCAAAATCATTCTTTTAAATTAAAAATAAAAATTTTTAAACTTCAAATTTCCACGTCATATTAAACTTCTTCAATTTGAAGTTCCTTAGTTTACATGAAACTAAAAAAGATGAAATCTGTGCGTAAATATCATATCAGAAAATGGAAAACGTGAATTTCATGCGTAAAGCAATGAGTATGGGGTTCAAAACCAATATATTATATATTGTTATTTTGCGTCGGGATCTTGTGTATTGCGTGCATTTAAAGTAACAGTTATCATTAAAATAGTAAATCGGCAAAAGTAAAACTTGAAGTAAAAACGGCATTGCCAGATAGACTTTTGCACTCTATAGAAGATTAAAGCTTTTAAAATACTCCATTTTAAAAGCTTTAAAAGGTAGGATTGTACGAAATATATGCAATTAATATTAAACACATTAAACGTACAATACACATATACACAATGTACAATAAAACCTGTCTGGAAGCAATCGTAATTTTTTTATTATTTGCTAATAAAGTCAGCTATTTCACATGAAAGTTATTTCTTGTTAGACATATAGATCAATCTATATAGAAAAATATAAATGTATGTTAATTAAAGAATGAGATATAAGACAAATGAGGTTTTATATTATACCTAATTCTGAAGTATAGAAAATGTAATATGAGAGGAAATTCTTTAGCGTCCCGTTTTTTTATTGCGCGGGTGCCGGCCGGGCCCATCGCGTTGAGGAAACCTAGGACTTGCGGCTATAAAGGGACGGACCCCTTTAAAATGCATTACCGCACATTATTACCTCACATCCACTGTCCTATCTCCTGTTTCTACCTAAACAAATTTAAAAAGATTTAAAGTTTCATGAAAATATATTAAATTTACCCTGTTATTACATAAATGAATATATATTTTTTTTTTCTATCAATAAACACACACATGGTATGTATATATTTTTTCTATCAATATACACATTTCATATGCACTGTGATGATTTCTATAAGTGATTTACAAACGTTATAGAAACGGAATAAGTGTGTATTTTGATAAACTCTCCGCTTTTCCTGTATACATTAATAATTGTTAACATAATACTGTTCTGCAAATAAAATATACCAACAAAACAAACGAGGAACTATCAATTCTCAGCGCCAAAACAAAATCTCAAGAGCTAACATAACTAAGGATAAGATATATAAAAGTGTCTAATTCGTTGTATTGATAAAAATATTATTGTAATAGAGACAGATGGATTGAGGTTGATAATATGATAATAAAATATTTGAAAGAGCATTTATTAACTCTCAATTACTAAATTGGAATAAAAAATCTAATTTTAATTTGCATAATCAACAAAATGACTCAGTTCAATAAAAACCTGTTTATCTTGAATAAACTTTCAAAGATACTAATCCAATTGAAAAACCTATGAAAGAACGGATTGACAATCGTTTTTATTATATATTAAGTAATACGTAATTTATCGCAATAATCAAGTTTTTCATTTCTATCGGGACACAGTGGTACTGAGACATTTTTAAACCGTGATCGATTATTACGACTTTCATAAGATTAATTCAAGCGACAGTTTTTAATCATTGGATACTGAAATAATTTGAGTATTTTTAACATTTTTAAAGTGATAAGGCAAATTTTTAAATATGTCTTTTTCAATTTCCTAAGTGTGCGAATAACACTTTAAAAAATGTAAAAAAAATATTTTTAAAGTGTTACACTTAGGAAATTGAAAACTTTTATAGAAAATGCGGTGATAGGGCTTGGAAGGTTACCAAGAGGCGCAGGTTGGCATCCCGCTGCGTTCAATTTTTATACGATTTCTAAAAAATATTTTTTAGCGAAATTAAAACAAGTCATACTTTTATTATCGCATATAGGAGAAAACCCTCGAATTTCAACGGATTCACGTAAAAAATGCATTGTCAAGTGGATAAGGCACAGAGGACCTAGTGTCAAGACACTCAAATTCACTTGCTTGGGAATGAAAATAATTTAAATACCCATTCTACTAGGGGTTTTCATTTTTCCCAGCACAATATTACTAGCAGTCCAAAGATTTGTATCCAAACTAGTTGAAAGCTAGAAAACTATTAGTGCTTACAAGCTGTTTATAGCTGCCTGTTTTCTTGATACTTATTTAAATAATTTAAACACAATAATTTAATGTAAGCTTCTATTGATAATAATATCTTGGTTGTATTTGGAGCGTTGCGTCGTTTAGGTGATTAATGTGTAATTTAAATGAAGCAATCAGTACACTTGTAAATTATATTAAAATGAACTTGTGTTTTCTGATGTAATACTTCACGTCATATGTCTTTTGTATCATACTTTCACTACACATTTTTTCTAGAGCCTTAACTACTTATATACCCTTTTTTACCTAAAGATGCTCGATTGCAGGCTCGCAAAAGTCATTAAAAGCACTCCAAGCCGGTAGAAGGCCCCCACTAAAACTTTACGGCGCTGAACTGTCCCAATTATATGTGATACCATCGGCAACTGGCTTCCGCTTTTTCTTTCTATTCTTTTTTGCGTGAGACATCTTTACGGTATATACATTTCGTTCATTCTTTTCATTCCATACTCCTGTTTTGCTGCCGTATCAGCTGCCGCGTCAGTCCCGGCACTGCATTTTGTACTGCCATACGTGTAGCTATGCTAATGGCCCACCGCTCCACAAACTCGGAGTTAAATTTCAAATTAAACTATCACAGACTCCCATCCCATTTCTCTAGGACATTAAATATAAAGCTAAACTTTCAACAGCATAATCAAATTAAAGTTTTAAACTGTATTTTTCATTACAAGTTTAATTTTCCTAACGATTAGTTCGTCCGATTGTTCTTTGAAAGAAGCTTTTTTTAGGACCGAAGGCAGTCAAGATCTTATAATATAAATAATACACGCAGTTTTAATACACTACTCTTTAAATACAGAAATTAGCCAGCCCTTAGACATTGCGTGTTGAATAAAAATTGATTAAATTACAAACGTTCTGAGGAGTGTAGTTAGACACAGTAGACACTATCCACTGTACCACCATAGAGTTATCGCCTTAACGATGTATTACACAATAATTGATTTAAGTATTTACACATTCATATGTGGGAAGTGTAATAAAGCGAATTGTGTTCGGGCTATATACTTATGTAAGAAAGTGGTATGCACAGCGCTTGTCTTTTATTGTTCACATTTGATTTAGTGGCCACCGCCGGTTATTGGTCGCTTTCGATTTATAACGTGTTACTTTATTTATTTGCTGGTCTAATAATATGTTAGATATTAGTTACCGATGACTGATTTGTTCATATAACAAACTAGATATATATATATAGCAATACAATTATGGCTATTATTTTAAATTAATTGTTATATGAAAAGCATATATTTAGAAAACGTATAAAAATTTGAACGCAGCGAGATTTGAACCTGCGCTACGACGAAATTCTTATACGCTTATTACAACTTATATTTGTTTTTAGCATCTCTGTAGAGAGATTATTTACAAATTTTTGCTACCCAAATATTATTCTACGAACAATCGTTTGGCAAGAGAGAAATGCTATTTATTAAATATTTTAAAACATTGTTTTTTTTACAGTGTTATTCACACATTTAGGCAATTGAAAAACATATATTTAGAAAACTTATAAAAATTTCAAGAGGCGCGGTTTCAAATCCCGCTGCGTTCAAATTTTTATATATTTTCTAAATATATGTTTTTCAATTTCCAAAGTGTGTGAATAAAACTTTAAAAAACACAATGTCAAAGTTATTAATTGTTATATGTTCCTTGCAAATGATTTTACATAACAATAATTTTTAATTAAAGATTGAAAAATGTCTAACTACAATGCATTTGGATTAGAGTATGATTAATTATTTTTTAAGATTTATATAGAATTGTAGAATTTACAAGAGTTAAAAATAATGAACTGTCAAAGATTATATATATATATATATATATACTTTTTCTCTTTTCTTTTTATTTGTCTTAAGTCTATGTATAATTAAATAATATAGAGTAATTTTGAATTTTATTCATAATATTACTTTTTACGTTCATAATACTACTAGATGTGCCCGCGACTTCGCCCGCGTGGAATTCTAAAATAAAAGTAGCCCAAGTTAACCCTTATTATATATGCTATCTGCTAGTTAAAATCAATCCAGCCTTTAGAGATTAGCCGAAAACAAACAGACAGACAGACAGATGAAAATTATAAAAATTGTTATTTTGTTATATGTACCGTGTATGTTTTACATGCATTTAGTAAAAAGCGGTGATATTAATATTACAAACAGACACTCCAATTTTATTTATTTGTATATACACATATATTATGTCCGCCATTATAATAGCATGAGTTATAAAAAAAAACAACTCAACAAGCATTCCCAATTACCGTACGTATGTATACACTATACAATATTGAAGGGGTAATCGATATTTATCCGATAATAAATTCGCGATCCCGGGCATAAATCACGTGGCATGAAATTCAATAAAGTCATATCGGACGGCGAACCACCGCGGCGGGCAGTTTAATTTGCAATTAATCAAGAAGCCTAAATTAGGAGCTTCGGCACAGTCAATAAAAATTGATGCCCTGTAAGGCGTTGAACACTATGTTATAACCGTGTATAGACCATATTAATTAATTTTATATTTTGTGAACAATTATTAAATTGTTATAAGGGTGATAAAGAAAGCTGTGTGATTTTAGATTTCTTTATATAGGTATTTTTTATTTAAATAATAATACAGTACTAATCAGCTCTACTATCAGATATAAGGAAATTGCGCCTTAAACAAAAGTTATTCAGTGTCGTATTTTGGTGGGAAGGGTTATTAAGTCCATGTAACCAAGTTGCGGGCAGCTACTAGTAATAAATAAAGAATCCTACATATACGATTTGAACTTTGAATCACGTAAAGTATATTTTTATAATATATCAAAGGACCATCGGCACAGTGGAACAGAGTGACTGAAACCGTGTTGGTTGTGGGATCTATCCCCATTTTTGCAATGATTGTATAATATTTTTAACATTTTTTTAAAGTGTTATTCACACACTTAGGAAATTGTAAAACATATTTTTGGAAAACGTATAAAAAATTGATTTCATTACCAAGAGGCGCAGGTTCAAATCCCGCCCGATAGGCTCTCTGCCTACTTTGCTATACGAGAAAAAACGTGAAACTAAAAAAATATTCAATTAAGTAAAACACATAGGTTTATTGTTTCTACATTGTAAACGTATTAAGTCAAATGGGTAGTAATTTTGAAGCTTTTACTAAGTGTTGTTTGAAGGCTATGTGGACAACAAGTTTTTACATGTTACAACATGTATGTATCCAAAGATGATAAAGATATAATATTATTATTTTCATCAGCTGCATGCTTTTTTCCGCATAGCAGGGTTGCCAGAGAGAACCTAGTGCCAAAACACTCCGTTCTCTACTTAAAGCCGGAATTCGAGACATTGTGTGTTTAGCGGCACAACTCAACGTCAGGCACTAAAGCGGAGAAATTAACATATTTTAAATATAATCATTCCTCGAGTGGGAATCCAACCCACAACCAATCACATTTGTGTACAGATGCTATCCCACTGTGCCACGATGACATCAATATAATATTGTATTTCATTTATAATACGCATGTAAGGCTTCTTTATTAACCCACTAATGAATTGACTTGCTTTGAAGAGAAATTCGTCATTGATTTTTTTTTATAAGACCGGTAAGTTATAGGTAAATATAAAAGACTAAATATTATTATATAAATTATTATTATGCTTATAATATTTATAATAAAACTAGTGGTCGTACACAACTGCGTTTGTGTAATTTCGGGAAATTCTTCCTTAGTGCCCTACCCCCTAGGAACCTAGGTAGGTAGGGAAACCTAATAAAGGTAGAGATCGGAGTGTCAGGACACTAGGTTAATTGAGGGAAAAGCCGTGAAGCAAAAATACCAACAGATTTCGATTGGCTACTATATAAATAGATTAGTCACTTCATTTGACTTTTATTTCCAAGCAGACATGTTATTGGTTTTTCTCTATTTTACGAGATTTTGAAAAAAAAAATATTTTAAATAAAACATTGTATCGAATTTGATTCGTATCCATAACCATGGTGTGTAATAAAGTATTCACTTGCCAATAAGTATTCTCTGGCTACCTTTAAGTATACTCGTTTATATATATATATATATATATATATATATATATATATAAAACACTCGTTATCTTAGCAACGTGAGTGTCACTTTATACAAAAGTGTATGTCACACATAGTAAATGTGTATTATATATTTTTTATTAGTTTATTATATTATTAATGCAGTATTATAAATTTCAATGCAACTCTCTCGTACTCGTTATTTTCGTAAAAACGGATATAAAGCTTTTTCTTCTATATAGTGCGAATACAATTTAGTTTTGGAATTTTTTGTCGATTCTGACGTTCGTTATGACGACACTGTAGCTTAATGATTATAACACGACGTATGTAAAATGACGTCATGAGGTTTTAAGAATAATTCGAAAGAATGGCTTAACAGATTTATTCAGCTTTTATATTAAGATAGCATTTTATAAAGTAGTTTTGATATTGATTTTGATTGATTGCCTCAATTTTTTCTTTAACTTAGACTCTTTTTTCTACTAACACTTGTTTTCTGATAATAATAAATTGAAATCCCTATTTTATTTTTGGCAAAGCTTGGTTATTAAATAACTAGTCTCTACAATACTATGAAATGTTCGTAATTTCCGTGCTCCTTTTTACAAACCTATCTTAACTGAAAAGAAAAATTACTAGTAACAACAACTATCGTGGCGAAGTGTGTCTGTGGATACGTGTATTGTGGGTCAATTCCAATTCGGGAAAATTATTATATTTAAACTAGTTTTAAATCTCTGCTCTGGTGACCAGTCAAAGTAGAGTAAGCTCCATGTTTTTTCCCGAGCTTCAGAGCTTTAGCAATAAGCTACTTTCTGTCATAATTTTTTCCTAAAATATCTAAGAAATTAAAATTACTTGTTATATGTAATAAAATTTCATTTCCTTTATATATTTATACACAAATATTCAATTTATCGATAAGATCTCGGTCATGAATGAGTCAAAAGTGTGTAGTTTAACGCACTTGTCACGTTCCCCAGATATCTAGAGCATCGAAGTGACAATTAGATTATATCCAAGGCACTGATGAGCCGTGAGATAAAGCTGTGTTTATTTTAGTTTAAAACCTTTTACAACTTCCGTCATCTAAAGCTTTGTTATTTGCATTCTTAGATTATTGATATCAAGGGTATTTTGATATCACGATAATAGCAAGGGGTAAAATTAAGTAATATTTTTATTTTTCCCCTAATATGTACAGCTAATGTCTACAGTTTTCAGGCGGTAAGTGGTTAGATTTTCTATGACCATTCTATATTATGCGGAGAAAATCGGGACGCTGAAAGAAGCTTAATTATATTAATTAAATTAAATTGTACAGCGATCGTCGTTCGTCTTTTCCAGACGTGAAATTTATTATTAAGAACTTCCTTATGCTTCAGAAAATCTGGACGTACTAAAATTTTAACACACGATATCGAGTACGGCGATCTTATTTATTTAGGTATAAGAAAACGCATATATATTTATTGAAAACAAAACTCTTTTGTTTTCTTTACAATTAATTTAGTTATGCTGCTGTTGATGTTTGTAAATTACCTGAACGTAACAGAGGACTAATAATAGATATATTTAGAAGAAAAACTATCAAAAAGCAGTTTCATTTTTTTTAAGCACTCAGCAACGTGCTGTATTTTCCATTCGAATTTGAGACATTGCATGTTGAGTGGCGCAACTCAACGCCGCGTTTTGTCGTACCATAGCAGGAAATTGAAAATAATATAAATATTAATTTCTCTGAGCAATATTTAAAAACAGTGATCTTACCTACAGACTTTGGGCTACAGTCAGTCGTTGTGGGTGCAATCCACCACTGACTACCACAATCACTGCGCCACAATGGCTCACAATGTCCTAAAACAGTAATAATACTTTCAATATAGATTGAACTGTGGGCTTTTAAAGTTGTATGGTAGAATTTTGCCATCTTTATGTAGGGTTAATTAATTAATAACTTGATTATCTCTAGAGTTTTTCAATCAGTTTATGTAATATGCTTAATCATTTGACCAATCAAGCCTTTCATTAAAATCGTTGACTATAAAAGTTGATGTCAGCAGACTACGTGGGTGTGGCTGATGATTGTACAGACACAGTGACCCACAAAATATTATATTATTTCATATAAATTTGTACTCAAAATTTGTGTATCATAAAATTTTTAGTACTACTTTGTTTATCGTATGATGAGTTAATATTGAAATAAAAATTAGCATAATAATTTTTAAGGTTTCAGGGCGATTTAATTAGTTCTATGACAGTTCTTGGTTTAATTTTCACTTTAATTGAAGTGTAAAAAACGTCAACGTCAAAGTCTTATAAGAAGTTCAGTGTTAAAAAGAAAACTATTTTAAACTTAACACCTTACAGATCAAAGTTCTTTTGAAATTTATTATATCATAATATAGTAAGAAAAAAAGTTTTTATGTATATTTCGGTGTGCAAAAACACATATGGATAAATCTAAATATAAAAATATACACGTTTAATACAGTTATAAGGGTTACATTGAAAATAATAAAGCTATGGAACATATTCTGCAAATTTTAAGGGCAAATAAGTTAGTAAAATGCTTCTGAACGACAGCTTAGTAACAATACGTACAGTCACATACAATTTAAATGTATCAAATGTTTTTAAAGTACACCATATATGTACGCGATACATTGATTTCACTCGCCCACGATTCGATATAGAGCTAAAACATCGATTACTTAATTAATTACATTTTTATTTTAATGTATCCACGATGTAATAGCGGACCTAACATACACGGCAACACTTCCAATTAATACAATATGAAATTTAGCTCATATAATTGAGAAGTGATTAACTTGATTGATATAATAAATTATTTTGTTAGCGACTTTCAAATTTTTATCTTGTTTATATAATTCTTGTATTGGAAATCAGTCTATTGCATTTCAATGTATGGCTTGGAACCAGTTAGGCACTTTATAAAATAAATAGTGCTTTTAGCTATTTAATTGTGGCACTAAAAATACATATTATATATTAGCGACCCGCTCGCGGCTTCGCCTGCGTAAACTACAAGACTAAACTATTTCGTTTATTCGCCCGCCCGCGTTCCCACTTAAATCATAAACTATGCTTGAATTTACAATTTAAACGGCTGTAACTTTTTTATTTGTGAACCGATTAAAATTAAACTAAATGGTAAGGGACATTTACTACAATACAATAGTCAAAATGCATTTAAATGGGTTCAGCCATTTCTGAGATTAGCGTGCACAAACAAACAGACACACAGACGAACAGACAAGAAAACTTAAACTCATTGTTTTGCGTTCTCTTACATTGTTAAATCCTCCTAATAATATATATTTTCATATATCTTCCGCGATATAGACAGCGATCAGTTACATTTTTATTATATGTATAAATATACGTGAAGGTATGATTGGAACCCTGTTTACAAAAATTATGGAGACGGACAAATATGACATTTTGCATATCTAACGTCCATACGGAGAAGTAGCGTAAAAAGGTAATATTATATCAGTAACGCATTACTAAGACATTAAATTAGTAAAATTTATATTGACACACCACATTTGTTTGACGTACACTTTTATATAAAGTGATATAAACGTAGCTACTCTAACCTTACTCGAACCTACAGAGATAATACTAAAAAACAATTTTAAACAAGGTTTGCTCTAAACAAGATATTAAAATTTAACCGTCCACTTAGTTTAAATTTGACTGACATTGCCGTGACGTAGTCGTAATGTTCCGGACCGGACCACAAGTTTACGGGTTCATGTCATACTACTACTACTACTCAGTCATTATTACAAGTGATCATCCACTCGCTTTAGAGACATACCCAGGCCTTTGGTCATATTAGAGCTAAGTATGGAGTCGACACTCTAATATTGGTTAGTTTTATTTATATCGTACGATAAAATCTAGGTGTGATATATTTTTTTCAAATAAAAAATTGAATCTGTCGTTTTAAAAGTTCAATGTTCAGTTTTACTATCGAAGATACAAAGTTGTATCTACATCGAATGGAGAACGTTAAGCGCTCCGTCTATTTCATGTTCTATATATAAAAATAGAACTATATACTATTAAAACTAATAAATATTATATTCTTAACTAGCGAACCGCTAGCGGCTTCGCCTGCGTAATCGTGATAAATTCCCACTTAAAACATACCCTTGGCGAAATTTATAATTTAAATGGTTGTAACTTATTCATTTATGAACCGATTAAAATGAAATTAACACTTTTACTTTTAGTTTACCAAAATATAATAGTGCTAATTACATTTAAATAGGTTTAGACGTTTCCGAGATTAGCATGCACAAACGTACAGACATACAGATAAAGACACAAACAGACAATCAAATTAAAAATCACTGTTTTGGGTTCCATTATATTGATAAATGCCCACAATATTTTTTCTTCGTATATCTTCCACGACAGCAATCAGTAACATTTATATTAGATATATATATTATTATAAATTCATATAAAAATGTCAAAATATAGACAAAATTCAATAAAATACGAAAATGAATTTCTTACAAATTATAATGTCTTATTTAGAGCCAAAGATACATACATACATATACGGCGCTTATATTATAAACTAGACTAATTTAAAACAATAACATTTAAATAATTCAGTCACTCCATTATATCGAACAAAGTATATATGATTTTTAATGAGTAGCTTTAAATCCGCATCTAAAAGATTTATTGGGTAATTAATTTATTTATTTTACCTTAACAGCCACCAGATCTATTAAGGCGACATTGTTTGGGATACATTCTTTAATTTTATCACATGTTTTAGTCTCGCCTTTGATTTATATGCTTAGATTTTTGAAAATTAATATAGCTATACGTGTTTATATTTGTTATTAAGCTTGAAATTTAATTCAATGTGTTACAAGATATATAAAGAACACTTTCATGCATCCCTAGCATCATTAGAGTGAGGCAGAAAGAACTTGTAACTAACGGGTTTTGGACATTAGGTGGCAGAGTTTAACGCAATATTCAATTCAACCGGGTTGAAGAAGTGATAATAAAACGTTTTAATAAAAAAAATACTCAAATCGAAACAAATCGAACTCATAGCCATTATTTACACTTAAACACTTTTCTAATGCGCTACAAGGATGTCATATAAAATTATTAAATATTATCATATTTTTATCTTCTATTTATGTACTAAACAGTTACGAGTACTATACTTCAATAATAAGCTACGTTTGCTTTTACGAGTACGACAAGTTATATATTTAGTTATTATAAAACACAATATTTATAAATTAACCTAATTTGGTAACAAATATATAAATATTTAAATGATCATGAACATATTTTAAAAAATATAATAAAATTGACATTTAATAGTTATTTAAACAACTTTATTACTTTATAAGGTATGGTACACGTGAACACGAGTTTGCAGCTTACCCTTAAAATTATAAATTAATAGACTCAACTATATCCGGACTGACAGCAGTCAAAACACCGGTTTCCTAATCTCACATGGCCGATAGATAATTTCATAATTACTGTCTAATTAGAAACTTCCAGTCGACTCTGCCCTAATAACATAATTCGATAGTGTTTTTGACGATCAACGCCAATTAAACGCTCATATGACATTTTTATCAGATAATTATGGTTTGAATTACTTCGCAAAGTGTATAAGGAATTATAAAAAACAATTCTTAGTATTTACTAATTATTAATTATTTTTACATAACTTGTGGTAAGTTTAACGTTGGCAGCGTCTGTTTTGGCTTCTAAAGTACGGTTTTTAAAAACAAGGAGTGTAATTTAAAGTTTGTGAGGCTATTTTATTAATGTAAAATTTTATTAATAATGTGTAAATATAAAAAAGTTGAGGCCCTCGTGCGCAGTGTGACAGTGTCTGACTGTAAAGTCGATTGGTTTGAATCCTAGCCGGTGGTATGATTGCATATTTTCATTTCTCCATTCTAGCATCTAATATAAAGCGCGGCGCTGAGTTCAACCGCTCATCACGCAATATTTTGATTTCGGGCGGAAAGTATAGAACGGAGTGTTTTGTTCACTAAGTTCTCTCTGACTACCTTGCCATATGGGTAAAAACGTTAAGCTGTTTTTTTTAGGAATATATACGGTTTTAAATCGTACTTTACGATATGTACGATTTATTTTCACGAAGTACAAGTCTATGGCAGTTTGTCACAGAATTTTGTCTAAATAACCCAGAAATTAAGTTAGGTAAACATGCATATGTTATTACAGGCATGAAAATATTTTATAATATAGCAATATTTTATTTATAATAGGTATGTAGCTAAATATTACAACTTTCTGAAAGCTTATCAGCTTTGGAACACTATTAAAAACGTTTAATGGTAAAATATTTAAATTGAAATGAAGTCGTTACGATATTTAGTACATACATTCGAGACCAATAGAATAATTTTAATGTTTTCTTACTTTTTGTACGAACGAAACCGAGCAAATAGCTGTATCTTAGCGATAAAGCGTTAAGTGTCCATAGAATATTTTATATAGCGTCCATGTATAATGTAATAAAAACATAAACTTGTGTTGGTACAGTATTTCTGGGACAGATTGAAACGTGGATGGGCATCAAAGTTTTATTACGCACACCATTTCTGTATACATACGCCTGTAGTCGTAATTAAATCCAGTTTAACTATTGAATAATACTGTATTTCCACATCATAAGTCATTCTCATTTGATTAATTGATGGATTTAATGTATTTGGATAGTTAGTGATGCAAGTTTATTATTTTATTGAATTTTATACAACAGCTTATACATAAGCTTATACATAAGCTGTTGTATAAAATTCAATTTGTATTTTTACAATTTACCCTATTTTATATACTAGCGTCCCGCTTGCGGCTTCGCCTGCGTCAACGTCAAACTTTGCTTAAATTTATATAGTCCAATAATGAAAATACTTATTATTGACATACAATATCTAAACAGTGAATTGATTCAAATTTTAACCGACTTAATAACACAGTTTTATTATAGGAACTTGGAATTTTGTTGGGCCTTTTTTATTTATGCACCGATTGAAATAAAATAAACACTAAATGTTAAGGGAAGTTTACCAAAATACAATAGTCAAAACTGTATTTACATCAGTTGACCCATTTCTGAGATTAACGAGTACAAACGCATAGACACACAGTTTTTTTTTAAAAAAAAAGCATTGTTTTTGTTTATATTACATTGATGAATGCCCCCAACAATATTTTATTCTCATATATCTTCACAGATAATGATCAGTTACATTTTCATTATATGCATAGATACTTGAAATTTTTTTTAAAGTACATAAAAAAAATAATGTGCACTCTTTTTTTATTATTATTAAATTGTATGACAATGACAATATGACAAATTAATTAATAAATTAACTCAAATATTTTGCCAAGTGAAAATAAAACCGTTGCATACAGTGCATCGAGTCTCAACCCTGCAAGTTTTAATAAGCAAGATGTAATGTAACCTTTATTAAGAAAAAAGTCGTTATCGATTAACACGATCAATGTCAAATTATTAATTACTTTGCTATACCATAGAACGTGTATCATAAAATATGTCTAACAAATAGTTATAAATGACCACCCCCGCGAGGTGACGGTCGTGAGCCCATGCGTATGCGCACCCATCAGGACCGATCGGCTCTCATTCAGCGTGTGACATTCAATAAGACTGTTTGCGGACACCGGGCGAGGCGCTAACTTGTGACTTCGACGCGATTAGCGACTACATGACGAGTTAACTGTAAACATTATTACCATTAGCAACCAACCATTCACTATACTGTCCAATCATACAACTTGCTACCTTACCATACGAATTATAGCACCTCCATTACACGAACTCCTTATTTGGTCCGCTGTAATTGTCAAGCCATCGCCAGACTAGATATCCCTGTCACTGTACAAAAGTAAATACTTTTAAAAGTGTATGGAGCGATGAGCAATATTGTCGCAACGTTTTAGAAGCACCATCATAGATGTTCATGGTGATGGTATTTGTAGAACCGTTTAAAATTGGATCTGAGTCGTTTGTAAGTTCATTGTTGAGGTTTTTACGCTTTCGAAAGCGTTATACTTGTGTAACGTTTAAAATTATGATAGTATTAATATTGTATGTGAAAGTTATATACAATTGTGATAAAAATAACTAATATATATATTAAATGATAATTGATTTTATCCTATATTCAACATTTTGCTCTGTATGTAAATAGAAAACAGAAAGCATCCCTACACGGTCTATTTGCCTAAATTTTTATATAATTAAATCATCACTCCTCATCCACCATCTTTCCCCCAATTTTCGCGTAAACCTATAGAATAACTGTAAACATTACTTTAACTGGGATTTGAACCAACAACCATGACGTGTGGAACCCGTCTTAAATAGCCAAGGCATCTCATCTGTGTACATATACAAAAAAAGTTATCCGGGCCAAAAGAAGTCATCCGATGTAGTTTGGCTCACATTTTTCTGTTCTAAATGAAAAACTTTGAGTTATCTTTGTTTATATATACAAACATTACTATTAATTTCTACTTATAATATATTATTTCATATAAACATGGCATAGTTTCGTAAGATTTTACGATGTAATATATTAAATATGGGTTACAATAAGCCATTTTAGCGCCACAGTCAGCTCCATAATGGGTTCACGCGATAATTGCTGAAGCTACACACAATGACGCGTTCTGTCCATTCAACGTTATTCCACAAAGATTAATAATATAGACGGGATAAAACTGTGTAATATCAGCTATGAGCTTAATATTTAATGGTAAATAGGTTTGAATATATAATATCTCTCGCATTTTGTTTTAATTGGATGCAGTTTTTTCAGACTTAAATGGCCTGTTTTATATTTTTACAGTTTTACACGTTTATAAAAAGCGTTTTTAATATTCTAATATTTTACGTTACGTTGTTGCGGTTATTAACAAAACTATTTAAATTTTTGAAATATACAAATAAATTCAGAGGCCATCCTTGCTCAGTCGGACAGCGTCTGTAAACGCGACTGGTTGTGAGTTCGATTCCCACACGGCGGAATTAAAATATTTTTACAATTACAATTAAATTTACAATTAAAGTATTTTTACTTCTCCTCTCTGGTGCCTAAGACGGAGGCGCTCCACCACTCAACACACAATGTCTCTTTTTTCCGTAAAGGTTCTCTCTGACTACATTGCTAGTTATTACATGATTTATTTTACAGTTAGTTAAATATTACAATTTAATTTAGAATACTAAATAACAACAATAGCTATCGGATATACGGTACGATATCCTTTTCAACTGTTTGAATAGTTTCATTTTCTCTATATACTCATATATTCATAGGTAATAATATATCTTAAAAATATTGTCGATATACTTAAAGCCGTAATTAAATTTCTACATAATAATCTATGGTGCTCTGTGTCAGAACGACATGCAAGTTAGCGAGTGCACGCTAAATGCAGCACAAACACGCGGACAGGCCATCGCTCTAGCGGTGCTAAAAGAACTAGTTCACCGTTTGATAATAGTAATTTGTATGGAAATCACGTTTTAAATTATATTAGAGTAATATTTTTGTAGAGTACGAAAATGAGTCACAAATCACTATCCATTTTCTGCACATCTTAGAGTCGTTGAATATGAATTGGTCTGGAGAAGCATAAATAAATTATAATTAAATATATATTAAAAAAAAAATAGAAAAAAATACATCTATTCGTTTTTTATATAATGCATGAGAATGTTCTTGGACACTAGTCCAAATTCACTTAAGTTAGTTAAAGGTTCACATATCGTGCTACAAAAACTCTATCTATACATTAAAAATTATGTAAAATAGGTCATATTATTTTGACTGGTTATAGCAGCAGCTGATTACATTAAGTCTTACATTTTAGACACTTTATACACTTGATAAGACTAGACTTGTTTTATACATTTGTCTTTAAACTCCTCTGATCGGAACCCACATCCACCGCGCTCCACCAATACACGTCCACAAAACGTTCCATTTGCGCCAAATAGTATTATTATTTGCTATTTATTTTTGTGTAACAGGAAGATTCTAAATCATTTAAATATGAATTAATTTAAGACTAGTCGTTAAGACCTCCTTTGATAATGCCAATGGCAAATCCATTCGTCACAGTCCGTACAATAGTAAATGCCAGCGTCAGTTTCAAGAAGTAGTATGAAAACAGGCCAACCTTAAAGTGTGTGTACTCGTATGTTGAGAGAAAATACCATGCTAAATAAATAACCGTGTAATTAGTGCCTAATAATGGTTTTATATGAAACTTTTCTTGCCAAATCTTGTCGTAGGTCACGTCTGTTACAATGTCAGTACGAAAGGAAAATATTTGTGCAATTTAGGTTGAATGCCATCTTTATTTAGTCTGTCAAATTATTTATTTACAAAAAATCAATAAACAAACGATGTTCGATTCAATTTTATGCATCTCTCAGAACTTTGATATTAATTTTTTTCTTTTTGATATACACATTGAGTGTCACTTAAAATCATGGGGTCGCTTTGAATTCACAACTTTAAGGATATGTAAGTGCAATAATATACTTTTATTCCTTATAATATCTTAGGCATAATGCCAAATATAAACAAAAAGTTAGTTTTGTTTAAAAAAAAGTAATAATTTACATTTTGCCACACTTCAAATATGACACAAACATATTAAATTCTCGTCATTTTGAAAATATGCCATTACATATAAAAATAACATACAAAAATACAACATCCGTTTAAATAAAAACTGTAATCATTATAAAATTCGCATGTCTCTCGTTAGGTCACTTCCTCGCCGCGCTTAACCGACTTTCCACCAGATGGCGCTTTGAAGAATAATTAATTGACATACAACTTATCACAGTTAATTTATTCGTCTGGATAGACAGAGGTTTGTCACTAACCTGGCAATATTCCATTAATGCTGGCTCCAAACTAATATCAACTTCATAGTCGATGGAATACGGTGCAAATTGTATTACACACAAATTGATACCATTTTCTTAGTTCACCGAAACTCTACTGTCAGTTAGATATACTTAAATTGAAGCCAAAATAAACTGTAAGTACTTATTGACGGATTTTATAACTACGCAGGTGCAATGTGACAATTATTAGAGTAAATATATGTCAAATTTATAAATTAAATTAAGCCAAAAATATGAGTATGAGATAGTTACATTGTAAGTTTGAACGAGTACCAACCTATTATTGATAATTATGTCAGTTTAATTGAGACGTATATTACCTCCTATCCGGTGAAACGTTTGTATTTATTTTAATATATGGGTAATATTTTAATATATGGGTCTGCTTAAATAAAACAAAAGCAATTATTCAAAGTAACTAAGATATACTGTAATTAATAAAGATTTTAAAACTATATCTATGTCATTAGTGTGTGAATAGTACTTTGAAATATAAAATTAATCAAGGCAGTACAGTCTGAAAGTGGAGAACGGAGTGTCTTGACGCTGGGTTTCTCTGTGCCTGCCCTGCTATGTGGGAAAATCGTTAAACCAAAAATAATCAACAAAAGGAAGTTTTATAACAAAATATACTTATATTTATTTAATAAAATGTGACCAATAGAATATTATTAATAAAATATATTAATTAAGATTAAACTATACACCATAAAATACTATTCAGACTTTGAAACAATTGAAAACGCTGATTTCATCGAATCACAATCTCGGAAGAGCTACCTATCTCAAGACTCAAGAGTCCACGAGTAGGTGTCAACGCGCGCGCATTCAACCGCCACTTGCCGATTGATTCAACTAATGTAAATGTTGGTAATGACTCTGAGAATGTTCTTGGTTTATGTTAGATATTTTTAAATTAACTCCATATGTGATTCAGGGAAAGCTTTTATCATTTTATATTTACTGTTATTTGAGCTATAGATAGAAGTCTCCGCTCTGATAAGGCGAAACGTGAGCGCGTGAAAAAAGAAAGTTGAAGTTGCAATTGTTTTTGTTTTGTTTCTTATGAAAAGTGATTGAATTTTGAAATTAAGTAAAATGAATCGAAATTTGTGTTTACTTTGCAACTTCAAATATACAATTTTATATAACTTTTTCATTTTAAATAAGAAAACATTGGTGTTTTCCAATTATAAGAATTTACTCTAAGATATTTCTTTTAAATTTTCTATAGTTTACGTATTATGCAAAAGTGTCTCATTAATTTAATTAATTTAATAATATTAAATCTTTTGAGAATCTTGTAATTGGTTTTTAAAATTGATTCTATTATATTAGTGTACTACGGACTTACACGTTAAATTTAACTATATTAAGCAAAAACAGTACCAAACTAGACAAGCTTGCTGGAAGCTCATCGCTTCAGAATTCCTATGATGAAATATGTTATAACTTCGTAAACAGTTTAGGTGTATGAGATTAGTAAAATTATTTTGTAGGAGCCTTGCATTTCTTACACGACTCATAACTTAGCTCGTCTTGACTTTTATTATTGTAGCATTTTCACTGTTGTAGTAAAACGGCAAGGCCGAACACTAGTTGTTTATAACAGTTCATAAATAAATTCTTTAGTTTCGATGAGTAATCAGGTATGTTTCTCAATTATTTAGTTTAAAAAGTACAAGCAATATACTTTCTTTCGTTTTACAGTGGCATTTTCATTTGTCTGTGTATTATCTAGTTTGATTCGTGGCAGTAGATTAAATAGCTAACTTTTAAACTTGCATATGTTTTGCTATTGCATACTGTATATGTTATTATTACATTAATTATTATGTGTTGCAAAAGAACTTAGCATTTGTATATTTTCATAATATTATGCCAACAAACTTGTTCCTTACATGATTTTATAATTGATTCTCCTTTAAATAAATGCTTAGATTAATAAGTCAAATTTACCTGATATCCGCTTACCATTTACGCCATATAAAAAGTTGAATTTGGAAGCCTTGTATTTATATGATTCACTTGACAAAACACATCACGTAATTTGACAAGTTATAAATATTTAACTTCGCATTTTAATGTAAAATTATATATTTTTTATTCCTATTATTAAGAATACATTAAAATAAACAGTTTCTACCATACAGCCTTATCAGAGATTTCATCTGTGGAAGTGAACTGGTTTGAAGTACTCGTAAGTCGTAACTAGCGACAATCTTCAATGAATTCAGTTTTAATCGGACACCCATTATCGAATGGTTACGTTAATCGATCAATATCGAGCGAGACCGGGTTCCCGGTAAAGTCTTCGGACACGTCTAAATTTATTCGAACTAGCTTCGCACTCGATGCTCTGACAATGAACTCTTATCGAGTAAACAATCGATCAGTCAGCGCGACCTGGCGCGCGTCTCTCCTCGATACCCGTGGCGGATCGTAAATCGATATTTACCGGTCCGAAGCACAACACTACTTGTAGTAAGACGGTTTTTACGACCGTTTCTGTAATTAGGTACGTTCTGATTTTCAAAATTGAGTGGGTGTTTAAGATAGTTAATTTCACTTTATCATTACATAAGCTTGAAAGTGTTGAGCAAATTATAAATTGAATTTTAATTATTTTAATATATACCTACTAGTCATTACTAAGAAAAAACTAATCAACTTTATCTTGTAAGTAAAGTTGGGACTATTTTATCCACACAACGTTGGATCAAAAAGTAAACAAGACTAAAAATACATTTCATTCAGAGCTGACTAGTCATTAGTTATGAAATTATATACCGCATAAAATGGGATATAATGTTTTTTTGTTTAATTTTACGTCTTGATACTCAGTGGCGAAGACAATTACAATAATTCCTCGGAGTGGGGTTCGAACCCACAACCAATCAGACGCTATCCCACGGCGGCAAGATGGACGAATGATTTCTTTACATTAAAAGAAAAGATGTATTATAACGACATATTTAGAAAACGTATAAAAATTTAAACGCGGCAGGATTTGAACTCGCGCCTCTTGAAAACTGTTCAAGAGCTCTGACCTATCTATCGCTAAGCCATGCGTTCTACATCCCCTCATATATTTCCCTCTCTTCCTAATACCTACAATAATATTTTGCGGTTAGTGGTTAGACACGTAAGGCGGTTGTTTAAATAAATTTTATTAAGAAACCTTTTAGCAGTTTTATGTTTGTGTTTTTGTTTATTTAATAATTACTTAGACAATTAACAAGAGGTCTGAAATAGCAGATACAAATTACGTCCACCTACGATTATTGATTAGCACTGTCTAGACAAATTAATACGAACTAATGGCCCGGTTGACGCGTTAAATACGCGTTACCATAGCAACGTGCATGTCAGTATACATAGTATCAAACGCATGGTAATGTGTGTTTTAATTACTTATATATATATAGAGAACAATTGCAAAAAATCTATATTTTCTACAACTATATAAAAATATTAGCGTTATGCATTACTCCATATAAACTTAGGAGGGACATAATTTCATAATTTTCCTGTCGGTATTATTTTTGTAAATATAGCTTAAAGTTTTTTCCTTCACATATTAATATGGAGTTTTTTTTAAGAATATCTCCAGTAGTTTGTGTGAAAGAAATATATACTGAATAATGTTTCACTTACTCTATATTGGGTAGCGAATGTCAATGTACCCAACACAAACTATTGCATACAATATTCATTCAATTCATAAAAAAGGTACAGTTGAATCTGCTCACTGTGATCACGCTTAATACGTTTTCCCACTTGAAACGTGTTTATTGGTCCTGACGAAATCCTAAACAGGTTTCACTGTGTATGTGTGTGCATTATGTATGTGTTTATAATAGTTAGGTAGCTTTATAATGTTAAAATTTTGGAGTTATTATTATTTTAATATTGTTAAAATATATTTTTTAATTCATTATAGGATAAAAAACATACTTGTAAAAGTAAAAAATATCAGCGTAGCAGAAAAAGAACCTGCGTACCTTTTGGAATCAGTCTGCTCTCGCCATTTAAGCTATGAGCATTTATTGAGCCAAAAACATATATTTAGAAAACGTATAAAAATTGGAACGTAGCGGGATTTGAACCCGCGCTTGTTGAAAATTGTCGAAGCGCTCTCACCGATAAGCCATGCGTGCAACATACTACGTTGAAATTCTTATACGCTTATTACAACTTATATTTGTTTTTAATTTATGTTATTTATGTTTTCGAAATATATGTTTTTCTCTCTCCTAAGTGTGTGAATAACACTTTACAAAAATTTTAAAATTATTGAGCTAATTTTATAAAAATACTTATATGTAAATAAGAATAATCTTTTCGTATTCTATAAAAGTGTAAGTAGTTTTAAGATTAAAAAAAATTTTTTTTTTTTAAATTTTTTTGAACAATGTTGCCATATTTGTTTATTGTGACAATCCCAGAAACTTATTATACTAGTATTTCGATACAAATGATGCATGTGTAAAACTATGGAATATAGTGACGTAAACCCTCAGTTTCAAATAAAAACATTACTTATTTATTTTGTTCAGGGCGTCTGGCAGCGCAGTGATTCTGGACCCTCGTATGGTATGCAAGAAGAATAGACGCACGCGCGGCCGCTTAGCCCAGATCTGTAGGAACGAGACCGGTCTGCTAAAGGAAATCAGTCGAGGAGTGACATTGGGAGCGACAGAGTGCGCTCATCAGTTCAGAAATCGCCGTTGGAACTGTACCACACAGAGACGAAGTATGAGGAAAATTTTAATGAGAGGTAATATATAGTGTTATATTGTTTTGTAGTTAGTTAGCACATTCGTCAATTAAAATTTTTAGGTTACTTTTCATAAATTCCGGTAGTTCTTAATACTTTTTTGCATTTTACGTTGATACAAAGATCGGACACGACGGATGTGGTACATTTTGGTGCCGATTTCAGATGAAAACTAATGTAGTAAAAAGTGGTAAATCAAAATAATATAGTAAAGGTCTGAAAATCCACACAAATAAATATTCTTGATTATTATATTGAAATTTGAACCTACACCTGCTTGGTATCCTAGCCAAGCGATCTTCTACTTATGCTTTACGAAATATCTCACATAGCAGAGTAGGCAGTGAGAATTTAGGGTCTTGACACTCCGTTTTTGCTTTAACAGAGAAGTAAAAGGAAAATAATTTAAATATTATTCCCCCGAGTGGGGATCTAACCCACAACCATCGGGTTTACAGTCCAACGCTGTCCTCCAGCGCCACCACAAGCGTCCTCACCATACTCATGTGAATAGGTTATATTATATAAAAATATCAATATGACACGCCAATTATCCATTATGAATTTAAATTTTTGACAAGATATTCTTATTAATGTATTCCAAAGCCGACCTCTGTTTATTGTACCATCTCGCGTCCCATCACTCTTTATATGTCTAATTTTATTATTTTATTACCCACACCATAAAACTGAATGACTCGGTCTTAACACGGATTTATTATAACGAAAAGTTCATTAAAAGGATAGATTTATAGAAAGGTGCGCGATGAGTTCATCAATTTAAAATTTTGCTCACTAACTGTGACTGCAAGCAATGTTACGGTATTACATTAGCATATTTTTTCAATAAAGGTCAGGATTTTCATAAATGTAAGTCTATTTTCTAGATACATTCATATAGGAACGATAAAATATTCATAAAAAATCATTAAAATGTTATCAATCATCGGCCATCGCGGCCCAATGGGACAGCCATGACTGTAAAGGTTATCTGTTCAATTCCTTTACATTAGAGTGATTATGTTTATTTAAGCAATTACCATCCCCAGTTCCGCCACTCGATAGGATGCAATACCATAATTCTGTGAAAAGTGTAGAATAGAGTCTCGACATTAGGCAGAGAGAACCTAGTGTTAAGCGAGTTTCGGAACTCAACGCAGCTTTGCATAATTTTAGTACTATAATTCCACCGAAGTTTCCAACCCATAACCATCGCATGTAATGCTAGAAGCTGTCCCACTGCGCCACAATGGCCACTATCATCCATAGCTATTTATTAATTTCGATACAAATTGTCACGTTTCCGAAATTGAAACAAACAGTCAAATTATAATATCTTAGTATATATTTGGGTATCAATAATAGCGGACAAGGGATCGCTACCTGCTCAGTTAATAGCCGATGGACAAAAGAATGCAAAATGTGTTAAATCGCACAGATAACTATCAGTGCCTAATTCGATTAGCCCAAAGGAGTTGATTTTATTCGACCACTCGTTTAATTCATGCATTTAAGAGATGCGATACCACAATATCGATGTTTCGGTGGGCGTCAACATATTCGATGATTTGTTATCAGTTGACATTTTATTATATAAAACAACTACAAAAGTTATTATTTATAATTTAATTGATGTATTTTATATTTTAAAAATTTGTTATTTTAAGTTGAAATATAGGATTATCGATATAATTTATATTTGAAATGAGCATCACTTCCTGATTTTTGTACCATACTGCTGGCCATTGGATGTCGTCTTGCATTCATTAGTGTAAATTAAGTGGTATATGTTGAATTTCGCCTGCATACACAAAATATTTATTAACTTCACCTTACCAGTCTTTTAGGACGTTTTACAGCTTATCGCAGCTTTATCGTTCATAAGAAAAAACAGAAACAAATTATTTTTGACTATATATTATTCCAATATAAAATACGAGTCGATTTAAATGTCAACGCTTATTTTTTGTGGCATTTCGGTTATCAGGAGCCATTCTGCTAATGTAAGATACATAATTAACTGTTTTATTATCAAATAAGATAGCTCAATTTGATATCTTTGTTTATCGGTTGCATCATTTTGTATTACGAGATTAGGTTACGTGAAAAGTAGTTTTTAGTTTGAGTGTCGAAAGAAAACACGACATAAAGCGATTGTCCTTCACGCTTTTCCGTATAGCAAGGTAGTCGGAATCGAAACATAGCATGTTGAGTGTTGAAACTCTACGCCGCGCTTTGTCATAGTCAAGAGCGGAGAAAATGTTTAAATGTAACCATTCCCTTGAGTGGGAATAACACCCAAAACCATTCGTGTACGAATGGCGATTATCCTATGTATTTATTATAAACGAAAAAAATATTGTGCTAAGTCACTCTGTTTGCCACTTTCCATCGATTTAGAGACTTGAAAGCCTATATTATGTAAGTAAATCAAATAGATTGTTTTGCCTCCGCGATGTAGTGGGACAGTGTGTGTGTGTAAAAACGATTGATAGTGGGTTCGATTCCCACACGGCGTTGAGTTCCGCCTTCCAATACTAAATAACTCGATGTCAGATGGAAAGAAGGGAACAGAGTGCCCCGATACTAGGTTTTCAGGTTGCTGAGCGGGAATAAGCAGAAAGCAAAAAAAAATAGATGTTGTTACATATAACACATTAGTTTAAAAAAGAAAGTGAAAATAAAGACAATGTGATTTTTTTATATTCTGATCGTAACAAGGACATTGGGTTAGTGCTATGAAAGTATTGTTATCAATTTCGGACACGGGTTTCAAGTAAATGTCAGAGTGGCAAGAAGTGGGTCCATAAAGCTTTGCATAGTTTTCTATATAAGTAATAGAAAGATAGCTAATTGAAGCCTTTTTATAATGACGTACATACATATATATTATTAAATCAGAGCTGTAATTTTTTATATTGAGTAGAATGATTTTTGTTGCATATGATTAATCTGGTTAAAAATAGTTTCATTTCAAAATGTGTAGTACTCGTGAAAATCAAAGATCTTATTACTTTAAATATAATCATTGCCCGAGCGGGAATAGAACCCCACCAACACCCATTCGCGTTCATAGCCAGACGCTGCCCCACTGTGCCGCAAATTATCTCAATGGTCATCATTATCCATCAACATAATTATCTACCTTTGAATATATTAGGAATGTTTTCTTTCTTTGCGTAAACCCCAACAGGTACTTAATTATGGGAGATATTGCAAAACTCTGCTGGCGTAACTTAACGCCGTTGTCATTTTTAAAAAAACATTCCGGCTATAATCGAATTCTCGATCATCGCTTATGCAAGTGTTACAGAAATTATACCAATGTAGTGTCTTTTTGGTAAATGTATTACAAATTCAAGAATTCGTCTTAATAAAGATGGAGTTAATAGTTTAAAGAAAATAATTGTATCAAAAGATTGGTAAGTGTTCAACAAAATATTTTACCAATGAATCATTGCCTACGAATGACGTGGGTTTATAATGGAATTAAAAAAATACTAACTGTATCCGGAATTACATTTCTCACACAATAATATTATAAATAAATCAGAACCACATATCATATGATAAACAATGAATCACAGCGCAATGGAAAATTCGTATTTAACTTACTTACAAACTTATAGCTGCACACTTTTTACACTTTCCGCCCGAATTCGACACTGTGGGTGTTGAGTGGCGTAGAATAAACGAAAATAACTTGAATATAATCCTTCCCCGAGTAGAAATCGAACCCACAACCAGCCTGCTTTTATTATAGACTCCTTAACAAAGGTTGTTCAGCATATATTTGGGAATTTGTACTCTGGTAGGTTAGTGGCTCCCAATATGTCGTCTGATAATAGGTTGAAAATCGAAAACTTATTACTAAAAAAAAAAAAAATAAACATACATACTCCTAAAGGGTAGGACACACAGTCCTTAGGCTGGTGTTGAAAAACATTTGCTCGAGTTGCATCTGAAATATCAAAATCGTATCCTTTAAGTGTGTACACTCTTTGAGCACAGAACTCTTTGAGCACAGAACACACTTTGAGTGTAGGTACACTCAAATAGATTAATGAATACCAATATACCATAAGCAGTATTATTTTTATTAGTCGTGAAAGCTTAGAATAAAAAATTTAACCTCTGTTTTATTTTTAACTTTGTAAGATGAAAGAATATGATTGATAAATTTTAATGACTTTATCAGTGAGACGTCCAGCGTTCTAATCCTGTATTAACATTCAAAGAAATATACCGGTCGTTTAATAAGATATCAATAACATGTTGCATTTATTTAAGATATATATATATTTTTTGGTACATATATTGGTATATATATTGTTTGGTAGAGAACCTAACGCGGCGCTCTCTCTTGTCAACAGATCAGAGAAATTTAAATAATTCATTATAATCATTTCCTCGAATGGGAATCGAACCCACAACCATTTATTACATTACAGTCACCTCCTGTCCCACTGCGCCACAATGGCCTCACATATCAAATTTGTCATCATCTGTTATACATATTGCTCTTGATGACATGAAATAACTTGTAACTATATTTTTTATCAATATTTTATTTCATTTACAAATTTTCTTGAAAACATTGAAACGTTTTAGTAAAAACACAAGCATTCCTCAACACTAGTAATGAAATAGGAAGACAATAGAACAATACTAGAGAATAAGAAGCGCAAAACTGATTGTGTGAGTACATACATTATGAACGGTAGTAAAAACTCCAAGCTCCTTAACTACGGAGGTTTTCATGATTAAAAAATCAAATCAACTTTAAATCTAATTGTCGTAAGGCGACCTTGCGCTGTGGGACAATATTTGACCGTAAAGCGGTATCCCACTCAGGGAATGATTATATTTTAAATATTTTTATTTATTCGATGTAGTGCCTATGACGAAACGCGGCGATGAGTTCCGCCACTCTTCACCCAAAGTGTCGATTCGACATTCGTTAGCTCGGAAAGTGGAGAACGGAGGGTCTTTCTTGATTCTAGGTTTTCTGACTATCCTGCTATGCGGAGAAATGCGTGAAGCTGTTAAATTCTAATTATTAGCTTCTAATTTATGAAGGGATTTGTAATTAATACAATCGCTAAACAAAGATGGCAGGAGCGTGGGCGGTTAATATGGGAGCAAAGCAACAAATTAGGTTAAAAGCCCATAAATTGATGTGAATGGCTATGGGTGGCGCACACGGCACTGAATTAGTCCCGGATTTTTATCACATGGTGACAAGAAAAAGTTGTATACAGCGTGTTAAGGGTCTTAATGAAAGCCTCTGTGTTTAGAAATATCTTAATATCAAATGTAAAAAAAAATATATAATATGTATAAATACCAAAATATAGTATAGTTGTTCTTTTGCCTAACCAAGTCTAACAAAGTTGCTGTATTTTATTTATTATGAAAAATGAACGTTCTTTTCACGTACACCAATAATAATGAAAGTACGGAAAATAAAATGATACATCTTTTCATGATATCTAATATCTCAAGATTAAAACCCGCTGTATCGCATTAGTCATGAGAAAAAATAATCGTCGTTAATTGGTCCCTTTCATTAGTAACTCGGTGCATTCTTTGCGTCGTTGTTTTTTCGGTGTCAAATCTTTATCAATGAAAAAGGATTTCATTTTTATTTAAATTGCCTTATCATATACCTATACTTACTGTCCAATGACCGTTCATCGCTCGTAATGTAACGCTTAATGAGGCTTTAGATATATTCATAAATAAATTTCATTTCAAATTAATCCCATTTATCATCAGCCGTTCTTGGACATTCTTATCTTTTTAACACGTTTTGCTTTTAACGCCAATATTAAATGTAATAATCATTTCCGTTACAACAATCAATTTAGAAGGAGCCGAAAATCTACAGAAGTATACATCTCACTATACCAATAAATCTAAAAGGAAAACATAAAGTATCCTTTAAAGCTCCTAGTTTGAAGCGAGCGGTGATATAAAGCTCGATAAAAACAAAACGACTACACCCAACCTCGTATTTAAAGTCAAAGCATCACAATATCAAATCGTAAATACCTCGACACCTTATCTGCCTAGACCGACGACGGTACCGATTTCCACTTAAACAAAACAGCCTAATTAAGCTATAAACAAACCCACAAACACGGTCTCCCAAAATATTGAAATCTCAAGTTGTAGACTAATCTGAGAGAGCCATTAAGTGTCGACAGTTTGCCGAGAGGAGTCAGCGGGGGTCGTAAAGATTACCACACGATAACCCGACTACTGCAGCATTCGGACCTCACACGTACCCGTGGCTCCACACATAAATACTACGGTTGGCTTCGTATCAACAAAAAACTCGGCGATATATTTGGCGCCCCTAACACGTAAATGTTCTTAATTATAGTGTAATTTCCGGGGAGTGTTTTCCTTCTATCTAATCTGTTCACTCTTATGGTCGCTCCCAGCCTCCATGGATAATGGTCGTTATTCCGATATCGATTATCGGTCGGGTTCAACCACTTACAATACTTAAAATTTAAGTACATCTTAATACGTTTCCAGATATGCTAATGGCAATAATCGAACTGGAGCTTGATATTTTAGGCGGCTTTGAGGAATATCTTAAATGTTCAAACTGACCTTACTACTGGTATGTTTTTTATTTGTCAAATCCTGCTAATATAAGATATATATTTAATAGAACAAAGACTTTTTACATCCTATTTATTGTGTTGCAATTTAAAGACGTGTATATTTAATTTAACATTTTCTGTTAAGTGGTACGTACGTACATAAAGTCAATTCAAAATGTATATTTAAAAAAGCAACCATGAAACCTCATTATCTAACTCATAAACACCACGTCAGTGTCTCCGAATCCAAATATATAGGCATCATTCAACTAATCGACGTCTCAAGCACAAAATAGTTGGTTAAGGTCATATCTTTCGGCCATCTCGTAGAAAGCCCGCGAGATCGCTTGTCTCGTTGAATTCAAACATCTCGTTCTATCCCTGATTGTTAAATATATATCCGTCTCACTTATAATGAAGTGCAAGGTTATTCCACTTTTATTTTTTCTCTTACCCGAGGACAGCCGTCTGTCCGTCACGAGTGACAGGCGCGCGCGAGCGCCCGACAATCCGCACTTGTCACTGTCACCGGTTGCCAACGCCAAATTAAAGAAAATTCCCTCACTACGCTGAAATAGGCGGCGAATACGCAATAACTTTTTACTTTAATTTACCTTTAAGGAGCATACATGCATTGATTACTTCTAAAGCGCTATTAAGATAATTATAGAAGGATATAAAAAGGACTCTTGCGGTTTTTTAGACTTACGTCTAAAATATACAGCTGTAGGTATGAATGTCACTGACATTCCTTTATCTTGATAAATGTTGATAAACGATGACTAATATATCGTATTTTTATATGATTTAGTTTATTTTTTGTCGTAGTATTATATCAATTTTTATCATTTTTGAGAAAATTTTGTTCACATTTAAGTAAGTTCAATTTTAATTAGATGCTAATCGTGAGTGCAAAAATTGACTGCACGGATCACTTGTAACGGAGACGTACCATCGTTAGCCGATTGGTATGCATCAACAAAGCTAATTATTCCCATTAAAAGGGCATAATCCATTCAAATTAACCATCGGAGGTACTTTGAATAAGGCATTCGCGTTTTGTGCGCGGCTGAATGACGCTCGGCCCCTTCCGGTGGGTGGTTGCTGTCACAACACGCAATGCGCGTCGCGGACGCACCGCACCGCATAATGAGACGTTTACTCGCATTAGCTAAAGAAATTGACAAGTGAACAATAGCGGGTCGAAGGGAAAAAGGAACGCGAAAACTGTAGAAAGAGCCGGACAGTGTCGTATCGTATTACCCGACGTAAAATATCTGGGGGAAAGGAATGAGAAACGATCGTTCAATTTAAATACGAGTAGGAGACTGGAGCGTTCGCGTGCGTTCAGTAGCGTGAGAATGCTTTATTCGGGCGGCGACAGCGGGGCCCGTCGGCCGCTCCTGGCGGGACGTCGATAAATCAGGAGCGGCGGACGCTCCTCGTATATCGGCCGCAGGTCACAATGGCCGCACTGTCACCCTGACACTGACCGTTCACCACACGACAGCCGCGACAGCGTTACGAGCCCCGTCCACCCCCACTCACCCCGGCCGTATTTATTGCGCTAAATATTTGAATTAATCAGATGAGATAAAATACTCGCGTTCGTTTAAGAATTCCGATGCGGTCGCGTTGACAACTCGATGTATTGTCCTTGTATTGAACTGATCCGCTTTTTAGTAGCTACCTGTTGTTTTTTTTTGTCTTGCCGTGTAATTGCCTTTATTTAGAGTTCATTCTAAATAAACGTACAAACATACATATATACGAAGCATGTGATTGTTTATTTAATCAAAAATACAGAGATACTATCAGTTTGGTGATCTGTGTTCACTACTAATGCAATAAATATAGTGGGATCGTTTTATGAGCGGGTCGCACTGCAAGCGCGGTGGTAAAGGTGGCACACATGTTTATGACAGTGACTTTGCGCGACACACGATACTTGACAGCTCGGCTAGGAAACATCACATCCCATGTTTCACTTAAGTCAGGGTTGAAGCTTTTGCGTGCAAGAATTCATATGAGGCTATTTTATATATAATGCTATCAACTTGTATAAAATAATTTTAAATAAAGTAAAGTAAGGTGCAGCGTTGATCTTTATTAGTCTAATATTGACCTGTATATATACTTACGTAAGTCAAGGAAGTCCCCATGACGCTGTCGCAACTTGGACGTCTTTTACTGCAAGGGATGGTTGCGGATTTAAATCTTGTGTGAAGTTTCGAGCTTCTTTAAATGTACTAGAAAATAAAAATGAAGTAATAATATTTATGAAAAAAAAATTTTTTCAATAAACGGAATTGCGTGAGATGCGTTGAAATTAATAATAATGGATATATTTAAAACTATTTAATATGCATGTATCTAGTATTTTATTAAACTACAATTGACAATAATTACACTGACTAATCTCTTTTCGCCATATTTCTATGTTAAATTTCTAAATTATATATTAATTATAGGTAGGGAAAAATTAAATACTATAGTGCACTTAAAGCCATGAATAAAGATAATTATGCATTGGGATATCGTCTGATTATAAAGTCTCACTTCCCCATTTTGATAAGACAAAAGCGGCTTTGAGTCCCACTAATCAACACGCAATATTTTAAATCGGGACAGAGGACTGTTCTCCCTGCCTAAAGTCACTTTGCGGGAAAAAGCGTAAAATTGAAAAAAAAAATAAACTGATATTATACCAGTAAAATATTTAAAGTGTTTGTTAAAAAATATAATATATACATTATATTTTATTATTAAATATAATACTGGTCCAGTAGACAAAAAGGCAGTGTCGGTAATGTCGCATCCGTATCAAATCTAAAATTCCTGTGGGTAGCGAATGAACGTTTAATTTAAGGCCTGACTACAGAGCGAAAAGCGATCGGTATCAAGGAGCGAGTTTCAGTTTATCAGTTTCTAGTGGACTTCGTACGTCCGGTCAGTGTGGTACAAATTAAATAATAAATAAGAGTAAATATTTATAACACTTAACTTAACTTAATTTTTTGTAAATCCGATGTTTCGAACAATTTACAGTAGTCAATGGTCACAGATAGGCTTAAAGGATATTGGTCTGTCAGCTGATATAATAATTGTATACACCGATCCGATTACAACAATTTCATTAAAAAAGATAAATATTTTTATAAAGCACAAACCTGTTATATACATCATATATTTTATTAAAAACATCAAGTTATTTTATCTTTTATGAGTCGTTATAATTATATGATATATTATTCTAACATAGCAGGCTAGTTAGAATATCTGGTGTCAAGACACTCCGTTCCGTAGCACAAAAGGATAAATACGATTAGTTGTGGGTTCAATGCCCGCTCGTAGAAATGATTATATTTAAATTATTTAATTTCGTCACTCTGGTACAAATAAAGTGCGGCGTTGAGACCTGTCACTCAACACAATATTTTGTATTCGGACGGAAAGTGGAGTGGAGAAGAATAATGTGTTGTCATAAATATTTTATCTATATGAAAATAACGTGTAAATATAACTAAGTTTATAATGTAACTAAAACTATAGTTACAAAATAAACTAAAGCTAGCTTCCGTTTATTGTAAAATTTAAAAACGTCGAAATTGCCGCTGCCACCTAAAACTTGAACTGCGTTGTTATAAATAAAATTAAAATTGCAAAGTTCTCAACGATTTCACATATGGGCTGTAGATGATCTCGGGGCTTATCAACTGACATCCGCGGCACTCCGCGGTATTCGCACTCTCTTGTATCAATATAATTTATGCCGCTGCCCCTATTGATTAATGTTTGGTAATTGGCTCAGCGAAACACATTAAAACATTGGAACGGTTTATTACAGATAATTATGTAGGATTCAGACATTTATACTTTAGATATACCGTACCTTGAAACTTTAGCTAACCTCGTTATTTTCAATACTTCATAAAAGTATAATAATGACAGCAAATAGATAAGGCATGAAGGATGCTGAATAATGCATTGGATGTAAAGATTAGGTAAGTTCATATAAGTCTAATAAATGCGAGAGGTATTTGTAAGCTTAAGTAGTGAGTAAGCGAGTACATTGCGGATTTTTACTTGCTTACGGATCTCAAATATGATATTGGCAATATTGAATATTTTCATACTCTGGTAAAAGTTGTTGTGATATGTCCATTACACATATTTTATTATAAAACATTGTAAGTTGTGGGGAAATATAATAATGAAGATTATCAGTCCACTCATTTTATACCTTGATATGTATTATTTTTGTTATAAAAGCCACTTTTGTTATAAAATTTTATAATTCCCTAGAAACAATTGAATTTACAACTATCACTGTATAATATATTGTAATACGTAATATATCGTAATTACTGGTAACAAAGGCCTGCTTCATTTATTTGCGTTATGCAAATAATCACCATAAAATATATCAACCGTTTTATTTTAGCTTATTGATCTGGACTTAAACGTGAAATATTATAAAACAAAGACAGTATTACTGCCGTATTTCTTTGTCCATATGCCCTTGTATCTTATTCATGCGTTTCCAGCGTATTTCCTGCAAGAACCGGTTGTAAAGTTCCACCTACCGTCATTGTAGTAGGCACTTGCAGCAACAAAACTAGTTGTCAATTATCCAATCCGAGAAAAGTGCAGACAGCATTGTCAAGGGACGTCTGCTGGGCACGTGCTCCTGATTGACTGCTCTGAATGGCAGGCTGGGTTCCAAGCATTTTGGCACAGCAAAAACACGCACGCGTTATGAAAGCCGTACAATCTACAAGTGTGAATCAATTTCATCCATCGATTTTATTGATTGATCGACAATTTCGCTGAATTATTCGATTGGACACGAATACCGACATTCCACGGTCTTACACTGAATACGGTAAAAAAATTCGTCGTCGAGTCCCAAATATAAGGCCTGATGGACGTCGTGGGAGTGGCTCGATAGTGTGCACATTTCGAGATTGGAAACGATAGAAAAACGGGAACGTTTGGTGATGAGAATGTCATGTCCCTCGTTCCCGACGACATATTTTCGAGTCGGGACCGCGTTTTGCGATAATTACAGCGCATAACGCGGGTGGAGCGCGAGGAATGCTTCGCTCTGAGCTCACCGCCTCGGATTTATAATGACGGTTGAGTGTCGCGGCAGCGCTGTCGTATCGACAGCGTTCGCAGCAACCGCGCGGGGCGGACCTGTTCCCATGCCGCCTCCCCTCCTCCCCCTTCGACGACGCCACTTTTTTCCCAATAGCCCGCTAAGCGACTAGCGAAATATCTCGAAATTGACATTCCTTTCATAATTCCACCCGAAGCATATCCACGACAGAGTCTGGCGAAATTTAATCTGCCTGATAAAAATACTCATGAAATTCACCGACGACAACACTGACGTAATGTAATTACCGTCTGAATTCTGAGTCGGATGGGTGTGCACTCTCGCTTTTTTGCCGCACGTCAATTATATAAATTGTTTGTGCAATAAATTTTGCTGTATCTCTTTGGACGGGTGGCGGTCTGGTCATGGTGGAATGCAACGGCGATACAGCGTCGCTCCACAGTGTACCAGCCAATTAGCATGGAATCGATAGGCGCGTCCGATGCCGATCTCCTGTCAGCTGCACCGCATTGCGTAAGCTGGTTATCTAATCTAAGCTAATGAATGCCTTGCTAACCACAAAAATGAGTTAACTCCTATACTAAATAGAAAAATTCAGAATATTAAGACTTAACATAAAAAAAATATTATGCAAGCAAGCTGTAATTTTTTAGCCACTAAGCTTGTACGTCTATTATACAAAGATGGAAGTAATAGATTGTTGAGTAATATCTACTTGCAAACAGTGTTTTAGCTCGGCCAACTGATTAACATTAAAATATTTTGACTACTCACATCTAATTATACTAAGCATGGCATTAGTTTCAGCCACGCAACACGCTATATCTCTAAAATTAAAAAAAAAATTAAGAAGAATTGCTAAAAGATAAGAAAATCAAACAAGACATATATCATTTTATACATAAGACCGAAAATAGTTGTATGAAGGTATATTACATTATATTTTTTACTTATACCTTCATCTATTTAAAGATACAAAAAATATATATTTTAAATGTTAACTTATAAAAAAACGTTTAACAAGAATATTTATTATTACAAAATTTATTTAATTAAATCTTAAGTTGAGAAAAATCTTCATTACAATCATTAAGCGATCTGTAAGTCGATACTGGCTGCTTATCCAACCATAAAAAAATATTAAAAGCTATGCAATCTCCTTCTGCAATTTCCTTCGTGTCACAAAAAAATACATATGTAACAATTACACGACATTATTTAATTTTTAACTTCCACCTTACATGTCGGTATTAATTACAACTTACTTTCCATTACAATTTACACGCAATTTCGTAGAAGTCGCTCCGCAAAAATTCACTAACCAATAGCTCGTTGGAATTTTTATTTCGTTAAGGGATAATTTAAAAAAAAAAAAATGGACAATTAAAATTACATGAAGTTAATAAAATTTAATCTGAAACATCAGTGGATATATATTACCATTGAAAGCAAATGTGAATTATAAGCTAATATAATAATAATACTTGGACACGCAAGAGGTAACTTATAAGGGATCCAAATTTAAGTCGTCAATTTGATGATATAAAGTCATCGACCTAAACAGAGTCCATTTAGACGATGTTCGTAGCTCATTGAGATGAGCACAACAATTTTCACATTATTCATGCCGTCTGAATATTCCAACATCAGTTTCACCCATTAATTGTTATAGCCACCTTTAGGTTACATATGGACGTGGAGACAAAAGGACAAAAATTTACAAACTATATGAATTGCACCTAGATTTACAAGTTATTGTAGCTATTAATATAATTATCGAAGTTCAATGTATAAATGTTCAAGCTAATATATTTTTACTTATACATAATTGTGTTATTTTTTCCTAAAACCTAAATAAAAAATATTATTAATGTATGATAAATAAAGAAAATGATAAATACATAAATGATCAAGAATGTGCTTGCCTATTTCCTTATTTAAAAAAAAAAACAGATGTCATAATAATATTTTGTTTTGCTATTCCTTTTATATAGCTATAGTATGGCATATTAAACGGTCTTAGCGGCCGTGTGTCATATGTTTTATTTAACAGCCTTCGATTCGTGAAGCCCATCGTTGTTTATTACAGCGGCCGTGTGAATATTGATTTTTGGGTCAACAGCTTCACTTATTGTGTTGGTGCTTTATGCTTCAGCATTTTATTCCTCTGCAAGCCCTAGAGCATTGGTGTGACGAATCGACAGTCTTCATAAAATCGTGAAGTGTTGGTGCGTAATGCCAAGTTTATTGCTATTTGAATGGGCCATTTCAACTTTTGCGCTTTAACTTATTTTTAGACAAGATTTCAATTGACGAAATATTTTACATGTTTAAATAGACGTTTAGAATTAAATTGTGAAATAACTGTTTCTCACAGATGATAAAATTCAAAATATTATCTATATATTTAATTAGAATATAACTGAATGCAGTCTTGACAAGGCTGATAGATATATGAAAAAAATATGATTAGGGGTATTTAATGTAGTAGAACCCAAATGATTGACATGATGACAATGATTTCTAATTTTCTTTTCTGATTGTCTGTTTGTCTGTGCGTTTGTGCACGCTGGTCTCAGAAACGGCTTAACCGATTTGAATGCAGTTTTGACTATTGCATATTTGTATATATATGGTGTTTATTTTTATTTCAATCGGTTCAATTCAATTTCAATAAATAAAAAAGTTACAATAATTTAAATTATAAATACAGTTTACGCAGGCGAAGCTGCGAGCTGCAGCCGCTAGTATGATATATTATCGAATTTAAAAAAAAACATATAAAGTTTTTTTTTTAACTGTGTATATTTGTTATAGATACAAGAGAAACGGGGTTCGTGAATGCAATCACGGCGGCAGGTGTCACTTATGCCATTACAAGAGCATGTACCGCGGGATCCCTTTTGGAATGCTCATGTGAAAAGGTCAGTTAATAGGATTTTCATCGATTAAAAACTTTATACTAGTCTCAATTATAGTGCCATATTATTGGTATATTTTCATTAGTAATCTTGAAGGGATCGTTAAACTTTTAATCTTATGACGATTTTATATAGTAATTATAATTTCAAGCACTTTGTATGGTTATCAGAAGCAGTGATTTGTCATTGTATTTTCTATTTAAAACTTTTTACTTGCCCCTTACATATATATCTTAATAATTTGATATAATGTTCAATAAAGATTTTTGTTAAATAGAATTTTAAATGTAATGTTTTAGGAAGTACAAAAGCCACGTCGTGGCAGGACAAAGATACCGCAAGTTTCTATCCCCGTACAGACAGACAGGTGGCAATGGGGAGGGTGTAGTGATAACGTCCGATTCGGCTTACAAAAGTCCCGGGAGTTCATGGACAGCCGATACAGAAAAAAAAGCGATATAAAAACTCTAATCAAACTTCATAATCATAATGCTGGGAGGTTGGTAAGTTTACACATAATTATTAGTAATTACTTGTTATTAATTTTTACTAAAAATAGTATATAACAAACTTTTATTGCTCAAGAAACTTTTATTACTATAAATAGTATCTACACACACAATATTGCGCAATAATTTACATGTTACATATATTATTTAAATATAAATATATAAATTTGAACAATTATTTTTGTTTTAGGCGATAAAAAATTATATGAAAGTAGAGTGTAAGTGTCACGGTCTATCAGGCTCTTGTACACTAAGAACTTGTTGGTGGCGGATGCCTGCATTTAGAGAAGTTGGGGACAGATTGCGTGACAGATTTGAAGGTGCTGCTAAGGTGTGATTAAAAATACTTTTTATATATTTACCATTTATATATATGACACATTTATACATCAAAAATGTACTCCCAATATCAAATTACTTAACGATACTATTACCTACAGGTAATATCCAGCAACGACGGCGATAGTTTTATGCCAGAAAGTCCGAATATAAAAAGGCCAGGAAAGAAAGATATTATATATTCTGAAGAATCGCCAGATTTTTGTTTCCCGAATTTGAAAACTGGTTCTTTAGGAACCGAAGGACGTCAATGTAATATTAGTTCAGCGGGAACGGATAGCTGCGACCAACTTTGTTGCAGACGAGGTTATTTACAAACAACTGTAAGGGAGGCTGAAAACTGCAATTGTCAGTTCAAATGGTGCTGCGAAGTGATTTGCGAAACGTGTTACGTAAAACGAGACATACAAACGTGTGTTTAATGTGATAGATATTCAAATTTAAATAAATATTTATAAGAAAATTTCGTCGTTTTTTTCTAAGTTTATAAATATAAGAAAAGAAGATGGAATGGAATATATTATAAGTATTGTATATATTTATATAATGTAGATTAAGTAGATTCATTATTATACAGTAATTCTCCAATATATTGGCTTTCATGTATATTTTTTTATTCACTGCGATAGTCAGATTGTCCTAAAATCAATTCCTTCGTAGATTGATGTGTCAAAAAAGATACATTTCCAGTATTTGGTGATTCGACAAGTTCGTTGTCGTTATTAGTATCATTTTTCACTTCATTTTCATTTTCTTCTAATTTGGTTTTCCGATCCCCTTCATCGTCTTCTTTAGTTTCTTTCTGACTAAATGCGTCAGTAGTATTTTTTTCCTCAACCATATTCTCTTCTTTAGTTTCAGTTACATTCTTTTCATTACGATTTTCATTGTCTTCGTTCAAATTTATACCGAGATACTTATTGGGTTTTTTCAAAGGCTTCATGTTGTCTTCAGATATTTGAAAATTACTTATATTAGAACCAGGCTGAAATAATTTGTTACATCCTTCTAAATACTGCGGCATTTGTCTTTTCCTTGATATATAGTTATATAACTGTTTGATTTTTTTTATATCAGTCGCGCTCAGTTTTTGATGAGAGCTTGGTTCAATATTATGTGAAGACTGAAAGTAAAATTACCTAATATATAAAAAATATCACCAACACTACATGTTTCTAAATACACTATAATTATTAGGTGTACAAAAAAATTACCAATTTATTCCGCAAAGGTGTTATTGTCGCAGCTCCATTAGATGTATATTGATGAGAAAGATAATGACCAGCACTTTCCATATCGTAGCTCATGTCGTGGAAAAGCCACTCTTTATCTTTTAAAATTTCAAACAAATACATTTTATCTGTAAATAAGATAAACGTACCTTGATTTATATTGACACTATCAAACATATTAAACTGTACATTTCTTCTTAAATTAGATTTCTCAATTTCGATTAATAATATGTTAGTGCTCCTCTACATTATCCAAGAAACTTTTACTATTAAGTCCATTAGTTTCAGCTGTGCGTTGTCTGTCAGTCACTTAGTAAGATATTTAAAAAATCAATAAAAATATAGGTATTAAATTTATGATTTACCTGGTAATATGTTATTTTTATGAATTTGGATAAACTGATCACGGTTTGGCGCATTATGCTGAGGTGGCACTCCAACCATGGCTAGTATAATGCCAGCTAAATTTCTATTTTCGAGGCAGTCGTAACCCAAAACAACTTTCTAAATAAAAAATATACCTATATGTATTCTATTATTTAAAATTATTATAAATAAAACCGGTACTACAATATCTGTGGTTAAAAATATGGTATAAATAATTAGGTTAAGCTTAAGGATTCTTCCAATTTGAGGTTTATCTGTAATTTTCGACGTTTCACTTTTCTATCAGTCACACTTTGACATTTGTAATTATGTTAATTGTTATGTAATTTTGATTCTGTAATTTCAATTGTAGTAAAAAAATGTATCTAGGATTTCAGACGGTATCCGAAAAGAGTAGTTAAATTCAGCTCAGTTCATGTGTTTATACAAAATTTCAATAATTAAAAACAGTGAAACGAAGATATATAAGTGATAATAAATTATTGAATTATTCAATATATTACCTGAACACCTTCAGTAGTAAAATTTTTAAAAGCGACATCAGCACAGTCTTGCTGACCTTTTCTATTTAGGATGAATACCCATCTGCTAGTATCATCTTCGGGCGGCCGCGGAATCTCCGTGAAGTGCAAGCCCGTAGCTTTGTTAATAAGGTCCAAATGAAAGCGAATTGTGTCACGTAAAACTTTATCTAAAAGCGAAATATACTATATTTCAGGCATTTTGATTATTAAAACTTCGGGCACAGTTAGAGGTGCCTGTCAAGTGAACTTATTGCACTCTGGGTTCAAAGGAATTTTAATCAAAGTAATTTTTCAACAAGATATCTTTTTGTCTATTCGAAAAGGTAACGCTTGATCCTAGCAGCCTTGAGCAGTAAGTAGAGTGAAACTAGTGTCGAGACTGTATATGAAGTTTCACTAGTGAAAGACCAGAATAAACTCAATGTTACAAACAGAAATAAGCCTATTATTACCAAAGGAGAAGTCATCGATGTAATAAGGTATATCTCCTAAAGGCCAAATATGAAACTTGACTAATTCTTCTTCGGTAAAGTCAAAACCTCTTTCTTCATCGTCGTTTGGACTGAATATTGCAAAAGCTTCTGCTGTAAAAATAACCTCATCAATTCTAGAATTGATACTATCTAGATACACGTCGAAGAGAAAAAATATTATCTATTACAAGTAATTACTACTCAAGGAGTTGCAGATATACACAGTGCAGACAAAGTGAATGGCTAAGTTATAAAATATTCAGTAACTTACATTTTAATTGGTAACTTATAAAAAATATCCAAATATAAAAATGGCGGAACATGTTCTTGTAAGTAGCGATCCAGTTGAACACTATAAGTTATTATAGTTTCGCCACTTTATTACTATCGATAAAGTTTATATTCAATATAAGGTAACACTTAAATGTACAAGTATTTGATTTTATAGCTCCACTTTCTGAGGAATTTATTTATATTTAATTTAATATTATCTCATGTCCCTATGTTTATCTAATTCATCATTCTAATTCTATTTTATATTAGCTAGACTTAGGTATAGGCTAAGTCTAGCTAATATAAAATCTAATAAGGAATCAACGCTCAAGTTACTTTAACAAGACCAGATAAATGAAGTCCTGTAAACTATAATTCAATGAAAAACATAAATGTCAAAATAGAAGTCAAGTTTAATATGAGGAAAATCGTGGTTTAATGATAAGAATAACAGTCGACGTCACCTATAAAAGAATTGCCAAGCAAGCAATCTAGAAAACTGGACGCTAGATTACAACCTGATATGTGATTGACAACCATAGTATGTCAGGAGCAAACTGCGCCACAGTGTTTTTTTTTTTTTATCAAATAATTTTGTTATTTACTAAATATATATTTGACGTCAAGGGGCTATTTGAGCTTTTTTGTAATAAATAAAATAAAGCTTAAAACTAAATAAAACACCCTTAGAAGTACATGTACATATATTTGCAAAACGTTTAAAAAATTTGAGCGCAGCGGGATTTGAACCCGTGCCTCTTGAAAACCGTTCAAATCAAATCCCGCTGCGTTGAAACTTTTATACGTTTTTTAAGTATGTTTTTCAATTTCCTAAGTGTGTAAATAACACTTTAAAAAAAATGTCAAAAACCCCTAGAAGTATTGTTAGATTATCCTGGTTGTCCTACCAATGACATTAGGTTTAGCTTATGAAAACATCAGATTTCTAAACGAAATTTTAAGATATTCTTGTTAACAGATAAATAGATACATAAATACAAGTATAGATAAATAAATAGACACAGGTCAAACTAATAAAAGTGTTAAAAATCTAAATTTGTGTATACGGAATTTGCACATGGCTAAATAGTGAATCTAAATATATGTATTCCCCAGATTGGGAATTGAACCTACATCCGATCGTGTTTACAGTCAGTATCAATGTGCCACGATAGCTTGAACTAGTCTAACAAATTCATGTGTTGACATTTCCCAGCTACGCCATAAGTTTTAAAAAGTAAAAATGGTACCTACCATTTAAATTAATGCCTACAGATAATATATAATGAGCATATATTCCAGATCTAAGTAACAAGTTTGTTGTAATCGCGTTTATTCTGGTAACATTTAAAAGCACGATAACAAATCAAACGATTATTGGCATTTGGCAATCCGTTAAAGAGGTTTGTTTAATAACAGCGACGTCCATATCGATGTACGGCGATGTTCACATTTAATTTATGAGGGTGTATTTTAGAACGCGATGCAAACTGTCATATCTCCGCCATTTTATTTTATTGCGAACGCAACCGTAGGAGGAATAGCGAGCAATTTTCTGAAACGGCTTTATTTTCTAACAAAGGACGGACTGTTGTATGTAATTTGTATTATAGAACTAAGCAATAGAGTTCAGTTTTGTGCGGCTGTAACTGTTGAAAGTGAAAAGTCGATCGGTGTTGGTGGTCGCGATGCCGCGGGCTCGTTCCCACGAGTATCGCGCTGAAGAAAATTTATGTTTATGAACTGAGAAATCTGTCATAAGGGATACGAATGGCGCGGCTGAACCTGAAATAGCGTAAATAATTTTTCACGCAGTATTTCGCATTTTGCAAGCGAAATTTTACAGTCAACATTCCCATTATGTTCTAAGGAGAACAATGTGTTGTATTTTTATTGTATTTGGGGAATACAAAATTTCAAAGTACATTCAAAACTTTTAATACGTTACATTTGTCGACTATATCGATTCTAATACTATATCGTTTCGATTATTAGAATGAAAGCTTTATGGTGCCGGAAATACGTCGAAATGTCTCATTTTGTAAGTTATTCTTTATAACAAGTAACACCATTAGGTTTTCATTAATTTTCCCCGGTAAATAAGACCCTCAACACACTATACTTGTTTCAATTTTGGCCGGAAATCAGAGTCTCTGTTTCTGGTCTAAACGGAAAAAATTGTGTTAATCCGGCATGTTAAGTGCGTAAATTGAAAGAAAGTGTAGAACGTAATGACTCGATACTTGATTACTTCATACGAGTATTTCAACAAAGCCTATTTAGTATAAAGAATTTGAAAGAAAAAAAAATTAATTCGATTTCAAAAAATAAACAAAATTGTTTGCATTTTTATATATTTTTTTAACCTTTGTACATTTAACGTTTACATATCAGGGTCGGCAGAATAAACCTACAGTTGTCGCTAGGTTCTCGAACTGTCGTCCCATTTTAGAGACACTACGTGTAGTTTGGCAGAATCCAATGATGGCTCAGAAAATGAAAATAGCCCCAGGGAGGGGTTGAACCCATATCCATCGTCTGTACAGTTCACCGTGATGGCAATAGTATAATAAAATATTGGCTTTATCCATTTTGCCTATACGCAATTTTATTATATAGTATTTTATAAATAAATGTGTTAACTGCGTGTGACAAAGATGAGCGAATATCAGAAAGTCTGTCTCAATTCAACCTATTTATAAATATATAACTTATTTAACAATAACCTCCTTGTCGGATTCAAAGCCACAAGCATTGCGCTCACTATTAACCAATTGCGCCACGACCGCATCTAACTTAATAAATAACTGTTACCTTATAACTAAGATAATATAACTGTTTTGGAAGTTGACTTGAGGTTATGCTAAATAATTAGTACCATTAATATGATACAAGATTAAAGGTTGTAGCCAAAGTGGCACCTAAGTAGATATTTAACGCGATTAACATCACATGAACGCCTCCAGCAATGCCCATATATAAATCTTTTTCCTAGTAATAATGTTCGTCACGAATTCATAATACCACATTCACATTCTATGGACAAAATGACTTTTAGTTGTAAGGATTTATTTCGGCATTCTTTTTCATATGATGGTAATGTGTTTCAAATTCTAGAATCCTACTGTACCTATTATATTGACTGAACTCATACTCAATGTAGAAATCATTGCTTGCAATGTTTGTTTGGTAACAGCTTCACGCTTTTTCCCGTACACCAGTCTGACTACCCAGAGAGGACATGCTGTCAAGACGCTCCGTTCTCCACTTTCCGCTCGAAATCGAGACATTGCGTGTTGAGTGGCAGAACTCAGCTCCTTATTTGTCTTAGGTAGCAGAGCAGCGCAGAGAATTGAAAATATTTTGAATTATAATTCGCCAGAGTGAGAATCAAAAAACAACAACCAATCGCGTTTGCTGTAAGATACTGGCCCTCAGCGTCACTGCGGCCTTATCATTCACGATGGTGTTTGTTTTGTCTTAACTTAAATTTAGAATGAAAAAATACAGATAGATAGACAGACAGTGAGATGCGCTTTGGTTATGGATATAGGTATTATGGGTTTGAATCCAGATCATTTTCCCATAGCAGGGTTAGTCAGAGAAAACCTGGTATTAAGACATTCAGTTCTATATTTACTGCCTGAATTGGAGACATTGTATGTTTATAGAATTATTTTTTATTCCGCATAGTTAATTACTAAATTTATGATTGAAATAAAATTATTATTTTTTTTACAAACAGGTACGTTTATTAATTGACTAATCACTCTCACATAGGGCGCCATAGACTGAACGTTGAGACGGTTAACAAAGTAATTCTGTCCTAAGATATTACATGATATAAAACATATAAAACAAAACAAATTATATAATAAAATAATAATTGAATATACTAATATAATTACTAATAATTGAATATAATAATAATTAAATAGAATATACGCATTTAAGTATATTTTTAAAAGTATTAGCTTGCATTTTTTTGGATAACAATTATTCTTTTTTGTCTACCAAATCGTTTAGAGCTCATATACATGCATATTAATAAAGTCCCACTTGTGAGAACTAGCTTAATTAGTGCATACAAAGTGCATCATTAATATTGGTCATTTAAAGTGGCAGCTATTCGTATTTGTATTAATATGATAATGTGTTATTTATTTTGACAGAATCTTTTATAATTGGTGAAGATAAAAGATTTTTAAGACGTATTGTGGCACAGTGAGTCAGTGGCTGTAAACGTTATTGGTTGTAGGTTCGTTCGCCATTCAAAGGAATAATATTTTAATATTTTTTTATCCTTTGCTCTAGTACGACAAAGCGCGGCGTTGAGTTCCACCTAAGAGAACGGAGTGTTTTGACACTAAGTTCTATCTGATTGCTCTGCTATCGGCGTGTAGACAAGAAGGTATAGTAATAAAAAACATATCTTTGATCAATTTTATATTTTTAGTAACAACTAATCAATATTTTAATCATAAATATGTAGATACTAATGTACAAGCGTCAACCGCAACGAGGGTCACTGGACGAAATATAATTTCAAGTAGGTAAATTCATATACAATAATAGTATTTGAGATTCAGACACGTTCAGCTGATTTCAATAATATTGTTATTTAATATTAACAATATAATGCTAAATTCACATAAATAACTTAAGAATATCAAAATAAAAATATTATTTACATGCGATTTTTTTACACTGACAATTTGATTAGGGCAAGGGCACATGTTAAAACCTGGGATCCAACTGTCACCGATAAAAACTCCAGAACATTTAGAATTTTAGATACGTGACAGATAAAATATTATAATAAAATCGATTTTATCACATTCGATACGAGAAAATTTAAAAATGGATAAATTGATCCAACTACGAAAGATACAACTATGAAATAAAAAAAATACTTCAGTCTTTTAATTTCACAACATTCGACAACCTGTTTAAATTCAAGCAGATTCAAATACGTTCTAAAATGAAATACTAATAAGTGTGTATTAAAACAGCATATCACAGATATAGTAATAAATATTTATCGCGAACTGTCGTAGAAATTGCCTAAATTACTGCTTAAAGTGTTTTCACTCAGTTCAACAAGAATGACCTGTGATAGCGAAGCAAACGAAGAAGTCCCGATAGTTTTAACATGGGATTTAATACTAAAATAACAATTTCATTTCACTTTAGCTACAATCTGAAGAAAAAGGAAATTATTACTTGAAATAATAAATAGCTTACGTACATAATTTATTACTTAAACTAAATAGAGAAGCGCAGTGGATCACTTACCCTATTGCATATTCTAAACTATTTTTATATCACATATGAAATATCATTCACGTTGATACAATTAATTATACTTAGTAAAGCTTCTCTTAATAGCAAACTGTCGAGTTCGGACATCAGTCTAATACAAGTATATTTTAAATGTATATTTTCAAGTTTTATAAACCGTCAACTATATTACGATATCTGATGAGAGGTAACAATTTGTAAGATTAGACATTTATATGCCATCTGCATGTTTGAATATAAATAACCAAATAACAATATACAGTTTGCGATATCTCCACTAATTAAAAATATATAAAAGGCAAACAAAATGTTTTGTACATGCTTAATAAATATTGGACAATTTAAAAGCACGAGCGACCGTTTAAAATATAACAAGTGTCAATCGGGCTTACGTGCAACTTTATCTCGGAATATCGGCCGCAGCACGCATACAATATTATACATATAATACTGATTATTTAATTCGTTTAATATTTAATTAAAATTCTCGAGAGCGTTTATCTCATAATGTGGGACACTTTTACGATGGCGCTACTTATTCACTGATAAGGCCCAAATGCAACCCGCAAAGGCGGACACCCAAGAAGACACTTTATGCAAATAACGCTACGCCACAAATTCCATTAGCACGACTAATAATTAATATAAAACTATAATTACAAGATAATTTCGCTCTCGAGTTTTACAACAGTTGCGCGACCGTACACCCGACGCGGACGCCTATAAAATAGAAAATGTATAAAACTGGAATTATCAATATGCGAAGCGTTCAGCTTCATTAAAATATAATTATAACATTAATTTTAACTTTATAATGATATTAGTTAAATACCATTAAAAGTAGTCTAATATATCTGCCGTTCGGGTGAATAGTCACGGTGCTAAGCGCGGTATCTAAGGCTAATCATTCATACACCCGACCGCGTGAGGAAACCAATAAGTCCAATTTCGAAGTGGCCGCGGGATGATATGTTCACAGGAATAGATAGTCGATAAACTGGTCTCATTAGTATCCCAACGACAGTGTCCACTTAATAATATTACTAGATCACATGTTTGCATTTAATAGCCAAATAAATTAAACGACCGAATAATAGCTTATTTTAATTTCACGGTATCGATATATACGTACAATACGGGAAAACTAAACAGCGATACAGAAATATTTACACGAGTCAAAATTAAATCGAATATATTCGATAAAAAGACTTCGATAGGGAGAAAAAAGGATTTTTAATATACACATATGTAGTTCAACTCCACTCTAATCAGAGTCACAAGTCCATCACTAAGTCTTGATCACAAAAGTGTACGCGACAATGCGCATACTTGTCTATAAACACGTGTTTACAACTTTTTCTGTACGACACAGTTTGCATTTAACTTCGCAGCACCAGTGGAATGTACAGTTACACCGTTCCACTACGAACATAGTCTCGGTCCGGTATCCGCGGCCGCAACACATGAGATCACAGCCGTCGACGCCGATGCTGGTATCGTTGCAGGCACGCCCGTGCGTGCCGGGAATGCCCAGTCTCGGATTCTTCTCGCAGAAACCTGGCGATGGTTCTAGGTAAACTAAATCCCGTATACTAGGTGTTTTATGGTCTGGGTTGTGTGGTCGGAGTTGAAACTTGTACCGGTCTCTTCGAGGAACTCTGTGCGCAGCTGCGTCATTCCTCTGAACAGACACTTCAACTTCCGTGTTGGGCATCATGACCCGCGATGCTCCATCGAAACGGTCTTTCAAAGCGTCTCCCACTGATCTAAAACTGGGAAGCCTCATCCAACAGGTCTTGACTGTGCAGGATCCAGACATGCCATGGCATTTGCATTCCTGGCGCATCTCCGTTTGCACGTGCTGTGGACAAATATAATAATTAATAATATGTCACAAAAAACATCAGTACTCTTAATTTATTCAATCACATGAGGAGGTCTATAATGATGTCCAAATATCTTTAAATTCCTTCGATAAGCGCCGATGTAGGTGATCGATGATCTTTAAAGAACACTTCATCGATCGCATCAAACGACCGAGCAAATTGTTACAAATGGTGACGAGGTGGGCCGGTCGTCACCGCGCGTGTTCAGATCATAAATCATGTTCTAGATACATTCATCATTCTAAGAAGGTAGATAAATGACGCTAGGATAGAGACAGTAAATATTTTTCTAACCTTCGTGAGCGGTTACGGTTCGTAGAAAATGTCGACAATTTTTTATTGTCATGTATATGGATATGAACGATGCGTTTTACAGTCTAGTGTCTTAATATGTGTTAAACAATCGGCGGAATGCCGTGAATATTCATCAGACGGACACCCAGTGCGTCCGCCGTGACAAGAATTAAGCACGTTGGTTAATGATGCATTTGGGTGGCTTGAGTCTCCAGACGTCCCTTTTTGATGCATTTTAGGAAGGTATGCACAGTGGATATGCAAATGTAGGTGTGCGGTGGGAGGGAGATGCGCGAGCGCAACGAATGGGTGCCTGTTGCGCACTCGTCGCGCGATGGGCTGAACCACTTGACGCATAATTAATTTAAGACTTAAGCGACACGTCAAGTGGCTGACAATCGATCGACACCCGGACTGGTAATGTAAGCATAGCTCGATGACATAATATGTCGACAGCACTTAAATCGTATGAATCAAGGGTTTTTAGCTGCCGTTGATTATGAGTCATAATATCTACTCGTTAATTGACATTAAGTGGATGGTGCTTAAAACCTACCATTCTGCCGGCCTCATTGTTCTGTAGGTTCATCTTTTCTCTTAGTGTCTTCCCTCTCTCGCCGGTGTCGACGAATTCTCTGCTGAATCTGAACCCGAAGCCAATGTTGTCGCTGCAGCCTCCCCACTTCCAGACGCGTACGTTAGCGGCGGCGGCGGCACGGGAGCGGTGCGGCGCGCGGTCCACATGCGAGTAGTCACAGGTGCACGACTCGATCGAGCCCTCGGCGCATGCGCGCGACACCGCATGTGTTACACCAGCGCTCGTTATTGCATAAATAAAAGCTGTCTCACGGCAACCTATAAACAAAGATATAATATTAGCAACATATTAGATTTTAAGGAATTAATATTTATTAATCTATAAATATATTTAAAAAAATAAATAACAATGACAACTGCCTGTAAATATTCTATCGTAGTTAATATCAGCCCAGTATTAAGAAATTTGACATTTAATATGCCATTACAATTAGTGTTCTTTGTATGGAAAGTCATATTTTATATTTAGACAGGTTCGTGGGTTATCACGATAATAGACTGCCATAAACTTATAAAATGCAGGTATAGGACCTCGCTTCTGGCTTTATATTGTTGTTTTTATAATAACAGTATGAGTTTTATGTATGTATTTGTGAATAGGTAATTTGGGTATACACATAATTAATATGTGCCAGCAGCGGAGGTGGTCGTAATGTAATCAGTTTTTATTATAGCTTAAGGCTAACAGATAAAAAAGTTGAGGTCAATTTGGCATTTTAATAAAAAAATGCATACAGACGTACCTACATATATATATATATTTAAGTAAAATAATAATTAAGGTTCTCCCATGTAATACACATACGCACAAAGCTAATATCAATTAGTGACTCGACATTATAGTGGTATAAATTGACTAAGTCGTAATGTAATCCGTAGTAATTACCAAAAGAACTCCAGGCACAAGCACAAAAGGATCGATGCATTCATTCATCTCCCGAATACATAAATCGATTCTCTCATCCCGTATCGAATACTATAAATAATTAATGGCCCGGCATTAGAATCAAATACTCATAAAATACAATTAAAAGAGAGAGGGTATATCTCGATGATGGAAAATAAAAGAAGCGCCTCTTACCTACCCGGGAGATTATAAATTTGATCATTACAAGTACTGGCGGGCGCAACGAATCTTTGTAATATCGATATTCTTGACGATTAGCATCGATAAGCCCTACCACAGTAAATGTTTAATTGTTTAAAATTTTCAAATATCATACTATTATTCTATGAAAATGTAATAAAAGTATATTAGTTATCGTAAAGTATCAAAGAATCAAAAACGAACAGATTCCGTACAAAAGATCGAAAGTAACCTCTTTGAATTTTACATACATTTTTACAATAAAGAATATATATTAAAACTTACAAAGAATAATCGACAACAAAACTATGATAGGCTGACTCATCAGACGAGAGTCAAGGTTATAATGAAATTCCTCGGCGTTAAAACCGAAAGTAGTTCGATGGCTGGCCATTTACCTTAATCATAATTAAAGATGGCCCGTTCTTTTAGACACAATATTTTATCTCCGACGTTTCACAATTTTACATAATATAACTAAAATGACAGATAATGGGTCAAGACTTTTTTGTATTTTATAACACCCCAAGTTTCGTCTTTTTAGACAACGCGCCGTATAACGTGTTTTGATGCATATTCGTATAAACAAAAATAGTGTTCGATAACAAAATAATATTTTAGTATCGTTCAACATAAGTTACAGTTATTTATTGAGAATATAAACGTCTTTGGTGGGCTTCCGTCGCCACGCGATTTATACGGCATAAAAAAATATTTAAAAAACGATTTAAAAAAATTTACACAGTAAGTTGTATTTGATATTATTTATAATAATAAATGGAACGGCCGAAGTCGACCATCGTTATTAAGGACTTAATAAGCAAATGAAATAATTTTTTTTATTGAGTTGTCATCGTGCCCCGATATAAATTACGGGCGGCGCACACTGGCGTAGCCAGCTCGCTTTTTGTGTTTTTTTGGGATGTTACACAAAAGTATTTTATTAAGCAATTACTTGAGACGTTCAACGGAGAATTTTGATGTCAATTTCGCCATCATTCAGAGCTCGAGGGTGAATTAATTCAACGATTACAAATACAATCCCTACAAAGCATTTATCTTCTATAATGAGTTGGAAAAGTTTTCCTCCATACAAAAATAAGGCGCTGATCCATTAAATTTAAATATTAAAATGTTTCTATTAGGTTTGCTATTTGTTATTTTTTAGTTAAGACTAATATCCTTTAAATAGCAAGATATTACAGTAGAAGGTGATATGATCACGGGCATTATGTGCAGTGGTGACTGCCCCGGGGTGTCGCAGCCAGGTGGGCGCACATCTTATTGCCAGTCTACGCGTCTTCGAACACGTATGAAAACGAATGCCGATGTCTCGACATCTGGCCGCTGACATCTGTCTGCGCGCTGTGATTTTTATGAGGCTACTTTTACTTCATCTCCGCTCTGACATAACGGAACCTTATCAAACAAGGCCAAAATATATATTTTTAATTGATCTTTCTATACATATACATGGTAGATATATGAAAAAATATATTATTTGAGGCATTTATCAATGTAATAGAATCCAAAACAATGATTTTTATTATTTCAATGCGTTGGTGCATGATTTTTATTATATCAATGCGTTGGTGCACGCTAACCTCAAAAACGGCTTAACTGATTTAAATGCAGTTTAGACTTTTGTATTTTTGTAAATTTCCCTTAACATTTAGTGTTTATTTCATTGCAATCGGTTCAGAAATAAAAATGTAACAACCATTTAAATTATAAAATAAAGCAAAGTTTGTAACTTAAGTGAGAACGCGGGCGGGATGCGAACGAACCAAGTAGTTTGTTAAGTCTTGTAGTTTACGTAGTCGAAGCTGCGAGCGGGTCTCTAATGTTTATATATAATTTTCAAAACGACTGCATGCTACGCTTTTTTAGTCATCTAATATGATATCTTCGATTTAAGTATTAATAAATAATTTAATAATTTATTTTATTTGTCTCCTCGGCCATCGATTTTGTCCGACAACAAAGAGGATTGTCGCATTTTGCGGATAAATCGCGACGTAGAAAAATTATGACAGATGTCCTTACAAGCTCCGTCCGAGGGGCCACATTAGTCACGGCATTAAATAAAATGTAAATTCCTTCTATTAACTGCCCAAACAACGTTAACCCGACACCAGCCACGTATGAAGTCTAATACAAATAACGATTAGTATCGCAGCCATAGATCGTCCGATATAAAGCGTTTATAATTAAACCCGCCATTATTTCATTGAGGCAATTCCACTGCATCGAAATGCAGTCAAATAAGAACAAATATGAGTAATGTGAATCTATAAAAGTAAATTATTATTATAACTGATAATAAAGTGTTGTCGGGGGTTTATCTGTGTGGATAATAAATGGTCCCGAAGTCGGTTTACAGCGCGAGAAGCCGGGCACCAAGCGATAATTCCATTCCGCCGGATTGGCAGTTACGGCGAGGCGTTGGGAATTTATAAAAGTCAAAATCTCGTAAATCCCGCGGACGAGCGCTCGCTCGCTCCGTAAAATAAAACTTAATCACTGTTGACATTCGACGAACACCTGGCCCCGGAGCCTCACAGAAAACCATAAAATAATTGGAAATTAATGCACTAATTAAATACGTTCTACGGCATCCGCATTGAGTCGTCACACCGAAGTGTTTCCGAGAGATTAATTTGAAAGATTGACTTATGACGATTTGGCGCGTTGCGCCTCGTGTAGCTTATTATTTATGGCAACTCGCATTATTCAAATTTGATGAGATGTAATTACTCAAAACAACCATAAATCACTCGCGCTATAATGCGGTGTTTGGCCGGTTTAGACGTCGACCTATTGAGGACGGCCGTCGACAGTGATGAAGTCATTTATTAGTGTTTTACAATATTTTACGAGTGTATAATGCCATATTAGTGGGATCTTAGATAGTATCAGCTTCTATTTTAAAATAGCTTGTATAAAACATTGAAATTAATATCTTAAAAGGCTAATAAAGCGCCTCGGAATGACGATGAGTTTTACTTTAATGGCGTAACGAGAAAAGGTTACAAATGTAATAATTCATTTTCGTTATGCCCTATAAGGGTGATAATTTCACATTGAGTCCTCAGCTCGAGAACTCGCTGCGACAATTCAAAATTACGTCGCTCATATATCACTCATTGTGAGTGGCACAAAGCGCTCGGGGCTACCACTCGCTACCATCCACCATCCCGACACCCATTCATACAAAGGACAAAGACGTTTGTTTTCAAACTGAAAAAAAGTATCGAAAATAATATCTTTTTAACAGAACATTAACTGTCTATAAATAATGAAACACGCTCGTCAATTACGAGAGTTTCGTAAAAATGTACACGTAAATTTTGGGCACAAAATATAAAATTTATTTCAAACCTTTTTAAATGTCACAAATTGTTATAACTAAAAACAATTCAAACACAAAACGCTTATCTAATTGAGCATTAAATATATCGTCGAGGGCATTTTATTTGCTTTTTATTTTCCGAGTTCGTTTTGTACGTTTTGTCCACCCACGACGGTGGAATCTTAGTCCGAGATTCCATATGAAACCTTCAAAACAGGAAATATTTTGAGAAAGGTCGTTTTATTGGGCGAGTTACCTGCCATTAGACGCTGGGATAGGTGTAACGTGGCTTCCGTGTAGTTTGTACGAGCAGCGTCGCATGCTCATCGCCAAACCGCTCCGCAGGCGGCCTCGCTGCGGGAATCCAGACCATATATTTTTCTATTCTCGGGTCAACAATGGCCCGATCTATAAAGCGAGCCATTGTACCGTTGTCATCATTTGTGTTAATACCATCCTTGAGGTTTACACCACAATAAGATGAAGATGTCGCGTCAACTCCTCAATGGTGTGTCGACATATATATTAGTAATTATCCGTGCTCAATCCGGGGGGGCTTTGTCCATCGAAATAGTAATTATGACGGGCAATCCTTATTCAAAGATTTCGGTTCTCGATGAGATGTAGCGATTCAAAATCATATTTACGATTTTTTTTTCATAACGAGTTGTATGGGGCTCCCGCCGTGATCGCTTGTCCGTTTTATGCGCTTCTCAAATGGACATAATTGCAATGTATTAAAAAAGTTTATCGGCAGATATTTGCGGCCGGCCTGTAATATTGGCCCCGCACTCGCCCGCCCTGCCTGCCCTTAATAAAGTAATATGCTCTAAATATACATGCATATAACATAAATTATGTATCGCCTTTTGCTCTTTTTGTACAGTGAAATCATTACGGCGGTGGTCTGCTGTGCTGTGTGTATCTGGACCTTATTTTAGACAAATGGCCTCTTTTGTATATAGATTATGTCAAAATAATATATGAATATTTATACGCTTATTATAATATTAGCTTTTTGTCCACTTGGTATTTCATTTTTTTATAGTTGGCTGAGCTTTCTAATGCTAAAAAAAACTGAGCAAACGGTCTCGTATTGATGAACTTTATCAGCTTAATGGTTCTTGCAATACCTATATAAAATGTAATAATCGTTTTGTTTTATAGTAAAGTTATGCTATTCAGGCAGCAGCTTTATTTATTTCGCCGTCGTCCGCTGACTGTTAGCTTTTTTTTTATTATATTCCGTTATGTGAACATAGATTATATACAATTGTTTAATCATTAGGATTTTTAATTTATTAGAACATTAGTACCTAATGAGATGTTGGAATTAATATTAAAATACCTTAATTTGGTATAACCTTCGCCCGACCTAGTCCATTTTATATATTGTTTGAAGCTCGTAACAATAATAATGGTTTTTCTAAATACGGTGTTTGGCAGGTTTTAAATATTTGTATAACGATTCATTTTGAAAGCTAATTATATCAATCTGCATTATTTTAAATGTGCCCCAACGGGTTGGACTTTTTTGTTCGACTTAACCTTCAATATATTTAAAGTCACTTTCAACTAGCAAAGGAGTGCAAGAATAGAAACGTCACTAACGCATTACGTTTGCGCGTTTCATTAAAGTAAGAATCAATAGGTCAATAACCGGCCAATAATGGCGCACGGACGTACAGATAATATAAAATATACACCAGCATACAAATGTAAAATGATTGAATTAGATTCTATAAATCAACGACCGCTTTTAATTTTGAAGATAACCCCTCACTACCGTCTGACCCAAAGAAAAGCTTTTACTCCAATTATATTTCATCCAACAAAAACGTTACATTCTTTCTTAATCGCATTTGTTTTGGTATACTAATAAAAAGTCGAGATAGTTTTGATTTACAATACGACTTTTTTGCTAAAAGCGAATAATGTGAAGTGAGGACCAGATGTTTGCAGTTCGCAGGCTCATAATAAGGCATATCGTGTACAAAGCATCGAAATCGGACACCGGAGATAGGGCAGCCCTGATTTGAGAAGCAAATTTAATTTCTACTATCGCGAAATATCAAAACTGCTCACAATCAACCTTATTTGTATCGGTATTAAGACGTTAGGGCTATAAAAATTAAATATAGGAGTGAAAAAAGCTTTGTTATAACATTTTAATTTTCGTAAGTGCACCTTTTAAAAAATTTAATCTCGCCTCTTTATTATAACTTACATACGTTGGCCGGTCACACACTATGGCTTTCATAAAAAGAGATTTTTAAATATTAGTTGCTTTAAAGTACTTATTTGTTGATTTTTATCTTTCAGATAACATCTCTATTTATGTTAACGAAATGGAATTGATACTTATTGTATTGTTGCGGAATTTTTAATATGTATTTGGACTTATCGAAGCGATGTAGCAAAAGTTGATGTAAAACTGACGCTTTTTTCAAAATTAAAACAAATCAATTGATGGGTTCACAAAGTTTTCGAGAGTGGAATGAATTAATAGAATAAATAAAAGGGCCATCGGCAAACGAGATTTCGAACGTCATTCGGTCGCATGTAATTGATCCAGGATGTATTATCTTGATGAGCCCTTTATAGGTGCCCCCGGCGCGCTACCCTCCCGGTGAACGGAGATAACATCTTCTAAAAGGGTTGCCAACTAAAGATATCACTTAATTTGTAGCCACTCTTTGTAACTCGGATTAGGGCTTGTTCTTTAAAAAAAACTTTTTATTTAATTCAATATAGAAAAGAAAATTTCAATCGTGTTTTTTAAATCGCTTAAACGTCTCAATGCCTCGTAATCTGTTTTCTGGTATCCTCGACGGGTATTTAGAGATTATCTTCTTAAGTTCTTTTTAATGTTTTCTTTTTTATTTGGGACAAAATTGAGACAAACGAATGACGCGTGTTCTCATATTCGCTATTTAAGCTTCTTGTTTTTTTCACCTTTGCCAAAAGGATAATCGTGGTTCAGGCATTAACTTGTCAGTCTTTATCAAAATTTATTCTTAATTAAATCCATAATAAACAATTTATAAAACTAAAACTTTATGTTTATTGAGGCAATGCGCTCTGCAGTAGGTAGATTCAACACGCAATATTCTGAATACATTATTATCAAATTAAAAGCATCTTATTCTGAGATTCTTGTGACTGCGACGTTTATATTTATATATACTTTTTTGATTATTTTTTTCTGTCATCACACTAACATTTCTATACGAGTTTTTCATTAATTTTATTACTCATATTGCTAAAAATTTTATATGATATTAAATACTTGTAAAATCTTACCTCTGTCAACAATTTTGCCGAACAAATTCTTCCCTCTGAGGAAATTTCTTGTAGAGCAATTCCACCTTCTGTATTTGAACTGGTGTTGGCATTCTGCTACTGCCATACTGGCTCCTTTAGCCACTGCTGCTAATACGCCAGGGTTTTCACGAGCTAGCCGCCGCTGCTTCCTTCTTAATGTGGCGTGAACTGCTGGGTCCATGTACAAAACTCCAGGAGAAACCGGTGACAGATTATTAGGCTCGCCAGCTTTCGCAATACCCCTGTAATGACAAATAATTTCATATAAGATCTTTCTGGCGTGTTTATTTTAATGTCTATATGAGATTTGCATTGCGGCAACCTGTTCCTAAATGCAGTTTTGCAACTTATTAGATATTTGATACATTATCAGTGATGTTATTCATTACATCTTGACTAATTAACTTGTCAATTTATTGCGATACATATCTTAATATTTTGTAACTGATACCAATCAATTCGCTTGTGGTTCAGGAAGAAAAACGTTAATAATATTTTTTATGACGAGGTTATCACTTAAAGCTATAAATTGAATTTAAATGTTTAGAAGTGTATGTCAAGTATGCTCATAAATAGTCGAAAGCGAAAATTCTATTTGTTTTTTTGTGATAATTTGTCTCTATTACGAGAAATGAGTTTACCGCCTACGTGATTTCGTCGTCCACAGGAAACTTGCTTAATATATATACAATATGACAGTCTGCAATGTATTTATTTTTTTCATGAATTTAATTTTTTTTCTTGTTCCAGAACAAAGAGCGTAGAAAAAAATGAACAAACACCCCGTATGCCACTTAAGGCAAGGGGTGCACGAAAATGCTCATTTGGGCTTAAAGACAACAAACAATTGTCGACTAAACTGTCAATCTGCAGACGTTTAGATAAATATTTGCGTCGCGCATTAATCCTTGAGGGCTGAGCGTGTCAATACGACGAGAGCGATCGACATCTCGGCCTGTTGACTCGGCCTTTGGCTCCGTCCTTTTGTGTGCATACCCTTTAAGTAATAACGTTCTAAAACTGACAATACCACGTCCATTGCTCGTTAGGTTAGACGAAGACCTCTAATTTTGTTAGGCCACGCGAAGTGTATATGTTGCAAGCACTTGAATACAGTATGGTTCTCATGTTAAGCTACATAATAAAGGTGAAACTCACAAAAACGATGCCCAGAGCGCTGTAAATCGTATTACTTCTTATTTACTTTTCTTTGTAGTCAAGTATTACGTAAATATAGCGCTCGTCGGAAATTCTCATTTCCTTCGAGAATTCATGGAGACGGTTCGACACGAGTTTGACTGCGTTGCTTTTAACTATGATATATTTTGGTATACTTTAACTAGGCCAGTTTAAATATTACATTGAACCTACCTTCATTTTAAAGAATTATAAGCTAATTTTTTTAAATAAGAATTGTTTAAGATTTTACTACTTCAGCGATATGTCATTTTTTTTTAGACTTAGAAATACTGATTCATAAGCAGTTAGGTTTTTCTTTAGGCGTTCCGTATAGACATTAACACAGTTACATAGACAGTTCCGTATAGAGGTTTATTCATATAAATTCTTTGAAAAAGTGTTAATTTAATTAGTAGATACAATGCCAAGGATGGGTATATTTGTGTCCGTTAACTTACACTTGTCACATCAGAGAACAAATACACGACACGAGGATCTCGGTAATATAATGAATAGCTTTCACGAGCAAGCGTTATATTTGAACAGCGATAAAGACTGTGACAATGTGTCAAAATAACAAATATTTTCTTTTCTCAACTCGATTTGCTATTCCGCGTTTAAGCCTGAGAGCTTTTTTATATAAAGCTTGATTCACGGGCATATTTCTGATTTATTATATGTATAGAAGTCTACAAGCCTTTGCCTACAAACTCAGTTCTATCTATACTTATACAAAATATAGGCGTAACTAAAGATAATAAGTATTTTTCTTTTTTTTAACATTTTTTAAAGTGTTATTCGCACACTAAGGAAATGGAAAAATACATATTTAGAAAACGTATAAAAATTTGAACCCGCGCCTTTTGAAAACCGTTCAAGTTTCAAGTATTTTTCTTTCTTTGACAGACACATTGCGTGTTGGGTGGCGGACCTAAGCGCCGCCCTTAGTCTCATTACAATTAATTATAACATTCTTTAATGTATATGTAATACAATCTACTTGTTATTAATTTAAACAGCCAGTAAATACTGAATATTTCTAAGTATCTGAGTCTAGAAGTAGGTAAATAAATTGATTATTTATGAAGGCGGCGTTTATGTGTGATGTAGATTTATATGCAGCATAGAACTGTAATATATTGAGTTAAAATTTACTCAGTTCAGTGTATAAGGAAACACTAAAGATTATGACTGACTTCAAGTAAGTTTCTTTGAATTTTAGAAATATAAATATTTAACTAAAATTAGGTCAGCAATGTGGTGCAATTGAAAAATAAATCTCATAGTCAAAAGTCATATGCCGTAGCATAGTGTGGCGGTTGGATGAAAATATGTAGACGGCAAGCTTTTTTATATATCATTTAAAAGGGTAATTTGGATAAATTTGTTAAGTAAATAATTTGAAAAACTAAATAATTATAATTCTAAAGACATTGACTTTTGGACCCTTGTTAACTATAATTATATTTTAATAGATATTAAATAATACATTTACATAAAACATAATATGTGTGATGTGAAAATATACCTATACATATATGGTAATTGATATTCAAATGGTTTTAAAAAACTTGTTTGATACTGTTTAAAAGCGTAAAATTAGTACTACAACATATAATATTAACGATACAATAAAAAAACGGTGAATTTAATTTTTTTTTATATCAAAATTTCACTTTCGAGATGATTTTTTAAATTTTTTTCCGAAATTAAAATTTCTTAGAGATTTTCATTGTAAGCTTTTTCCCGCATAGCAATGGAGGTAGTAGATATATCCTGGTATTTAAAGACTCCGTCGGAACTCAACTTTTTATCTTAAAACCAAAGCGGAGAAATCGAAATAATTTAAATATGATCATTCCCCAGAGTGGGAATCGAACCTACAACCGTCATTGTTTAGTAAATAAAAAAAACACAATGGAAGTTATCATATATTGATATAATTTAGCGTATTAGTATACCTACCTACCTACTATATAGAATACTACGAGATATAGAAATTATTTCAAGAGGTTCCGTGATAGCAACTTTAATAGAATAAGTATCTAGGAAAATTTTCTTTTATAAAATTGTATAGCCATAAACATTTCTATATAATTGATTATCTGAAATATTAAAATCATGAATTTTCTTCTATACATATAATGAAAAACGACATTTTTCATTTTGTCACTAATATTTTTCTATGCGAATGTAAATTAATTCTCTCTTAATTAGTTACAGCTATATTTAAAGCGACTTAAGCACGTGATATAAAAAAATATAATATGTAGTAATAATTGAGGTGTGGCGATTTTTGTCTTTAAAAGCGTTTGATTATTTAACTTAGTGCCAACATATGTTACTTGTAGGTGAAACGGTCCAATATCAAAAACGGCCATTAAGTGAAAAAAAAACACTTTTCACTTACTATTAAACACTTATGAAGTCGCTCACAATACATTCTGTTAATGTATACTATTTAGCTGTAGTATTACAACTTTTTCAGTCAAATCAGTCAAACCATGAAAGTTTCATTTTTAGTTAAAAAACCTAACCTGTATAAGTTTAAAGATTGGTATTCCAATATAAAATTATTAATTTCCTCATTATTCTGTAGGTATCACAATATGTAGTGAGCTGGTTTTTCGCTTAATAAGCGTTTTTAATTTTTGAGCATAGCATGTGCGTTCATATGAAATCATATTATATTTTCAAATATTTCACTCTGTTTATCAAGTTTAATAAAAAATATATATAATTAGATCATTGATTTTCGCGATTACTTTACCCGAAAAGAAACCCGATTACTGACGTTTCTAAAATTGTATTTTCGAATACCAATATAATATACGCGATTAATCCTGTTTAAAATAGTTTCATTTCAAAATGAAATATATTTTGGTACTAAACTCACTTGTTTCCTGTTATTCTTTATAGAAATGCTATGGATAGAATAAAATTAATTATTTTAATTATAATTCAAGTTTTAAATTAACCAATTAACCCTATTTTTTTAAAGATACTTACTTTCTGTGATGACTATCTGTTTTCCTTCATCCACACATTGCCGTCGGTAAGTTATTAGGTATATGTATGTATACAAACGTTTAATTAACTTGGAAATTATACTATTTAGTCAAAATACATAATTTTTTTTCAAACTTTAATCGAAATATTGATTTATAAGTTACAAATGTATTTGGATAATAATAAAAAATATATTTAAAACTGGTTTTTGTTACAATAAACATATCTTTCGTTACACCCTAATTAGTTAATTACACAAACATGAGAATATTTGTTTAATGCAATGCGCACGCGCCACTGTATCTCACACTGATAGTGCCTGATAAGTTCTTTTAGGAACTATAACATTTTAGAAAAGACAGATTTTTTTTAATTAATAAAGTAGATCGGCATAACATTCTCAATTTCAATATTTTGTATGAAATATTTTAGTAACTATTAGTTAAACATACAACCTTACGTTAAATAATATCACAAATAACTTATTTTAAATATTTTAATAAATATTAAAAAAAAAGTGTTACAATAATTGATATACTACAGTGGTTTGATGAAGCAATTAATCATTATTGAGTCTAAACTTTTAAAGCGCGGACATTAGATGATTGATTGTGGATAATTCCGACCGCCTACTGTTTAATATAGCATTTATATTTAATATTATTAAAATATGTATTGATATAACCAAATTATTAATTTAATTATATTACCTTTAATTTTTTATCAGGATTTCTTACCGATATTTTTATGTCCGTCGGAAGAAATATAAAAAAGGCGAAAGCGATAGTTATTTGTGTTTTTTTAACTACAGTAAAGAAATTCAAAGATAATCGATTAAACAATATGCAAACTTTTTATGTTTACTGACTTTATACGAAAATAAAAAAATTTGAGTAATTAAAACTGTATCTCAAAAATATATCTAAATTAAATGACGCTATAAACGTGAAAATATATGAACGGCGTAAAATTAGCGTGAATTTGTTTTGGTTATAAATTAGCCATTTCCGCGATAACAAATTATGTTTATATCACTTCAACAGATTATAAACAGTGTTTATTTGAAGGAGATTTTTTTATCTGTGTAAGTTTTAAAAGGAAATTTGTATTTTTTTAAATATTTTTTTTTTGTTAAATAAATTGATTTATTCTAATAGAATGTATACACTGTGCGCTAGGGATTAGGGTTGTCGCATACCAGCAGCCGGGCGATAGTGTGTGCAAATATAGTTTTGACGTCCGTCACTCGACTCACGCGTTGACGACTACTTAAACATTTTCATTTTAACATGTTATAACAGCCGTGATTATTATAATAGAAAAAAAAATAAACAATGCTAAAACAAAAATACTATATGTTATTAAAAAACAGTTTAAAATCACATTTGCAAAATAATTTTATTAATGAATACAAAAAAAAAGCTCATTTCGCATATATTAAGATAAGTGTTCTTGCATAATCTGGCATAATTTTATTTATAGCCCAATAATTCATGTAATGCTCGTACGATGCAAGTTTTAGGATGCATTAAGTTTAACAACACCATTAGCGATATCGCGCGCGTCTGTTTACGAGTTTTTTTTTTAATGATTCGCTAATTATCTCCTCTTCTTTATGGAGGAAGTTCTTTAAACGTGTGATGAACAATGTGTACTGGTTTTATCGATAACGATAATTATATGCAGAGAGCAATTACGAGATTTAGAAAGTGGCACTTGTTACGTATTTCGTCTCAGTATGTTTTATAAAAACATATTACTATTATAACTTAAAACACTATTTTGGCTAATTAATATATTTATTTATGTAATATAACATATTCTAAAGACACGCTAAGTAAAAATATAACATTACATCTAATTGTAATACTAAAAATAACATAGATAACTAAAGACCTGTTTAAAATGAGTGTAAAAGCTCACCACCACATGCTGCCTCGTCCTCTCCTAGGTTTGTTCGCGGCTTCGCACCTCAAACACAGAAAAAGCACAAATATACACAGCCACTTCATTTCGATGGGCGGACCCGCGGCATGAGCGCGGTCGGGCAGCGCACGGTACACTCTGACGAGATCTCGCGTTACCGCCGAGGCGGAGTCGTGGAGGGAGGCCTTACCTGCTCGCCCGCCTGCTTTTTTTATTACGCAATTAGGTAATGGATTATCGCAGGGACTTTTTTTTGTGTGATCAATATCTGATTTTTGGTGTTGGAAGATAAGTTAGTATGAATTGGTGTGTATTAGCTTTGTTTGGGTTATATGTTGCAATTAATATTAAATATATTATATTTTATAAGCTACAGGTATTTTTGGTAATATGAACAAATAATTACTGATGAAATCAGCAGTGAGTATATGGTTCGATTTTAGGTGTTACAATACTAATATAAACAAATAATAATGATCGTTTATATGTTTATACGAATATATATTTTAGTTGTTTATAACACAAATCATGAATATATTCAAAAGCTTACTACAAAAATACCCTTTCTTAAATATGTGTATTGATTGTATGAAAATCATAAAAGTACATAAGTTTTTTATTTTTGTTATTATATATATATATATATATATATATATATATATATACACACACATAAAGATCTTATATATATATATATATATATATATATATATTATAATTTAGACGCTTTGCAATTATTGAATCATGATACATTGAAGTCTTTCGTTGTGTATGAAATAATTTATTATAGTGTGAATGTTTAAGCATATCTGCCCTTAAATAATTTGCATACAGAACTTAAAGCTTTTAGTTGTGTAAAAATTAATATTTAAAAGTTCATTTTACCATATAGCGTATAATAAAGAAAATTGTCAATGATGTGTGAATACTTTCTCATGTCAATAACGTGGGGCCGGGCGCGTGAGTCAGCGCACGCGCAGTGGGAGGGGCGGCGGCGGCCAATCACGATGCACCAAACCTGCTGAACTGTACGACCACGTGGCTACAAGTATTTAGTTATATTTCCGCAAAATTTGCTTATTTTATCATTAGTCGAATTGGCGTTCAATATTTTAATAGATTTATTATCGCAATTTTAAAACAGTCAGTTTTTCAGTTTACTTAGGAATCAGTTCACGAGAACTAAAAATTATACATATTTATCAATTTTTGACATTATCTTGTTTAAATAGTATAAATTATTATTATATTCACCAATATTGCTCCGCCTTAATGTAGGTAATAACAAAACTAGGTAATAATTGATAAAAATTGTATTTAATACTTTACGTAATGTCGGGCTACATTACGATATATAGTGAAAACATAGCTAGTATAAAAATATAAGCTTAAAGCACTCCCCCTTATAAAGACTTCAACGCGTGCGGTCTATTTCATACAATGTAATTATTAGCTAATGATCGGAATGCGTAGCGGCTACCTTTTACAATCATTTTACATGGAAAATAACAGACAACAGCTTCAGTTTAATTATCAATTAGTCATCTTAATTTCTGTTTGAATTAAAAAAAAAAGAATAACTAGACAATATTAAGTAGCTTATGAACTTCAAAAAAACAGTTAATTTACTTAAGCTAATATTGTTTTAAGTGTTCGAAATTTATAAAAAAACGGCACGTGTCATACACATGTGTTCGACATATGACAAAGTGAAGCCATAACTAATTGAATAGTTGTGTTTCGGAGTTCCGCTTCGCAAGCAGATGTTATATTATATGGTAAATTAATTGTACATCTCGTCACCTGGCAATGAAAGTGATTTAAAGTGATTTTAGGCATGTATTCAAATAATACAAACTTACTTCATATTATATTCTAAAATTGTGATGTGATATAATATAATAGAGACCATCGTGGCGCAGTGGAACAACGTCAGACAGTAATCGAGAATGGTTGTGGGTTCGAATCTCACTCGGGGGAATGATTTTATTTAAACTATTTTCAAACAAAGCGCGGCGTTGAGACCCGCTACTCAACACGCAATGTCTCGATTTCAGGCGAAAAGTAGAAAACAGAGTGTCTTGACACGACGTTGTCTATGACTTCCCTTCTATGCGGGAAAAAGCGTGAAGCTGTAAAATATAAAATAGATACTTTTATACATAATGTGTTTTGTTTTGGTTTTACTAATTCATTACATTGTCTAGGATATTGATATTTCTAAAGGAAATATTCAATGCATTTCACAAGCTAATAATTATTTTATGCGTCAATAAATAACTGAAAGTTGTAAAATTTATATAAGTTGGCTATAATTGAACACACAATATCAAACAGTAGAACAACATTAGTATAATTTACAACAGGCATTGTTATTTTACAATACTAAATAATTAAACGTTATACATTGTCAAAATATCTCCCAGCGGAATTCTATTTTATTTGTGTAACGTCCAAACGTTAAATAAAACGCTTAAGGTCTAAATTTATTTAGGAAAAGATCATCGTAAATTTGCTAATTTTCTCCCATTCAACGAAACAGAAGTGTAACTGAATTTGACGGGTCTATTCTCCTTTGCGTATAAGTCAAATACAATTTGGAGCTCTAATGGATAAATTGAAGGTGCATTTTAACTTATAATCAATATCTTTTCAAACTATAGGAATTCCTTTCAAAGGACACCATGAAATTTACTGTAGAACAAGTGAGGACTTCATTAGATATAGTCATTGTTCTTAGAACGAGTGAAAACTGGTGACAATTTAAACCTTAGAACCTTTAAAATTTAAGGTTTACTTTTGTAAGCTTTTTAGAATCAAGTAGCAAAATTCATTACGCACTTCCGTGTAGCGTCAATAATTGGCAATTGTGTTGGTGTTAAAACATAAATGTTGACCAGTTTAACTGAATTCTTCAAATAAAGCTCCGGTAAAGGTAACAGCATTTTGACTGTTTTAGATGAAATTGATGTGCTCAAAGAATTGAATATTTTTTTGTATTGCATATTCTTCATTTATATTGATACAAAGATTTCCATAAATCAATTGATTAAATACTCTAATACAAGTTACACATTGAATATTAGAAAATAACTTGTTAATAAATGCCAGTAATATGAATTTTAGATAATAATAAGCGTTCCAACAGAGATACTTGTTCTTTTCATTTATCACAAGGCTCTATTATTCTCGTTTATATGTGTATATTATAGAGATTTGCTTCTTGTAGACTTTAAATTTAGCAAAAAAACGACATTTTTAAAATTCAGTTAGAGAATTATGTACTATTATAATTAAGCATTCATACAGTATATACCAGTAGCTATAATTAATGTTTTTTAAAATCTCGTTTTATCCCATCCATTCCCGTAGTCAGTCATTCCCGCAGGAATTTGGCAAAGTCCTCTAATAACGCTTTTCCTAAGGAATCTTCATATTAAATTTCAGGTTTTTGTGACCAACTTTCGACTCGGTCTTTTGCCAGTCCGTCAATCAGTAAACAATAAGTATTTATAAAACATGTTGATAGAATATTTTAAATTAGATTTAGCATCGAAATTATCTACTTTGGTTATAGATCTGATTGATTTAAAATTAATCTGTATATATTATATAAATAGATTTGTTACAATATGTCAAACCTCGTTTGTTTGTGTAATATTGTTATTGCTTTTCTTATTACCAAAAACCTACCAATAATACAAAAACCAGAATTTAGAATTTACATAAATAAATATAATCATAAAACCAATTATACAATTTAAACAGGGTTCTATAAAAAACTCAACAGCCTACTGCCACAAATAAGAAAGTCAATGATTCACAGCCATTCCCATATCTCATATCTTACGAAACGCAAATATCCTTCTAAAACAATACGAAACTACAAATAAGTTTGTAGCGCGGTATACAAAAAGGGTATATGTAATTACTTAGGCTTCACTAAAAAGCCGACTCTACTAAAAAGATATAAGATATATTTTCAATAGATTTCAATCGGAAAAACGGATAGCATTTTTACAGTACTTATTGTGTCTTTATTGTTCAAAGTGAACGTAAATATTAAGGTTTTATTATATTTACTAATAGTGCGGTACTATTGACGCCGTGTGGTCGCCCCCCAACGCGATAGAGTTCAAAAAAAGTAGAGCCCCTAGTTTTATGAGTAGCTCGTAGTGGCCAACGCTAAATTCATCACTTCGTACTGATGATTTCTCTATGACTTGGCAGTTTAGTTATAATTACTATCTCAGAGGATTCGGGTTCTCATTTTCGGTATATAACCCATATAACATTTTACATCATTGGAGTAATAAAATGAAATGTTAGTTAAGTAGAGGTTGAACTGCGTTTTCTTTTAGTGACTGCGACTATAATTACGATTGGTTGTAGGTTTGATTCTTACTTGGGGAATTTTTTTTAATTTAATTATTTTTATACGCTTATTACAGCTTATATTTGTTGTTAGCATCTCTGTAGAGATATTTTTACAAATTTGTGCTAACCAAAGATTATACGACGAACAATAGTTTGGCAAGAGATAATGCTATTTATGAAATATATATGTTTAAAATTTTTTAGTTTTAGTTTTTAGAGTTTTAAAGTGTTATTCGTGAGTGATAGAGGCGCTGGTTCAAATACCGCTGTGTTCAAATTTTTATACGTTTTCTAAATATGTATTTTTCAATTTCCTAACACTTTAAAAAATTTAATTATTTTTATTTCTCCGCTCTTGTGATCTAGACAAAGCACGGCGTTGAGGGTCCCGTATCTGACACACAATATCTAGAATTCGAAAGGAAAAAGTGTGATATTAAAAAAGCCTAGAAATTGAGTATATAGACTTCAGTCTGTTGATTTAGATTAAAAATTATATTCAAAAAATTTTATCTTTAGTAAAATAATGCGTCTCGCCAAAATATATTATTGAATATAATATCAATACTTAGGCTTATATAATATTTCTTGGTTAAGATAAAAGACCAAGGTTTGCTTATAGCCTCTATATAGATACCTACGTAATATTATTATATTTACTATATTTTACAAATAAATATATTACAGGTTGACCTCTTTAGTCAGCATATATATTTTAAAAACAAAAGTAAAATAAACTTACAACTGTCCCTAATAAATATAGCCATTACAGAACCTTATATACATGAATTCAATAAAAGTATATAAATATGTATGTATTCGACATCGGTAATGAAAATATACGATGTCATCGTCTGTTAATCCCTTAGTTATTTCATGCATGGACGCTTTACAATACCGGACCTTGGAACGGCCAAATAAAGCTTTCGGTAGGCTGATTTATATATTTGCTTACAATGTTCGGATTTCTTAATAGTAATTGTATTATTGGGAGAGAAGGGTTAATAATTGTATAATTCATTTTTATGGGACTGTATAATGAGGTATGGGTCTATGGGTTTCTGTTGAGATATAAGAAACTTAGCTTTATATCTTTAATATTTTTTAGAGTGTTATTCACAACACACTTGGGAAATTAGCCAAGCGATGTACATTACCTAGCGGTCAGAGAGCTTGTACGGGTTCCAAGAGGCGCGGGTTTAAATCTCGCTGCGTTAAAAAAATTATACGTTTTCTATAATTTTTTTTTTGTTTTTAAGTTTTATATTATCAACTAATAGATACCTGCAACTTATATTTGCGTAGATTTTATGACTTTATGACATACTACTTGCATTTACCATTTGTCATTGAAACATTATGCTAAATCATAATATATATTTTTTAAGGTTTTCACATGAAATGTTCCAGATGTTTTTTTTTCACAAATTTCCAAGGAATTCGAGAACTTGCGTAGAAACAATAAAATTAAAACAATATAAATATATATTGTTTCATTTTTTTGTAATTGAACCCACAGTCATCGCATTCACAGTCTTTCATATTTATTTCTTATAGTTTAGCTGGTCTATCATAGTTCTTCATCAGATTTTCTAGATCCTAAATTGTCAATGGAAAATGTTAATGTTAAACGATCTCTAAATCGCCATAAAGTAAAATAAAAATTCGTTTACATTTTTTGTTTTTAATTTAACATTTTTGTGATATATTAAGATATTACGAATTCACGAGTAAAACCGCAATCATTACCACCTACCAAGTGCCAGATTCGAGGCCAGGGAGGTCTATTCTGACGTCCGAAACGATTAGAATATAAACAATCATCGGACGACTCGACCGAATTCATTTCGCATTAATACTATGCTTATGACACAGAGCAGGTACCGAGATTTAAGTAAACATATTAAAGTGTTCTGATTATTTATGTACTTATGTTTAACTATAAATTTTTTTATAAATAGGATTGTGTTTAATACTTGAAACACACCAATAAATTTTAAAATATAGATTACTCATAGTTGATGTAGGCATTACATAATAAAATAATATATTAAGTTGATAATTAAGACTTATCGATTACTATTATTACACTATTCGTTTACATTTTATCCGAATCAAACAAAATTATACATATACGAGTATGTACAAAGTATTGACATAAAAGTTCTTTGTTTTAGCTTTTTTATAATTTCTGATACCATAAAATTTCAGCAACTTTTGAATCTTAGTAATTCGGAAAAATCAAAACGATTAAAGTCGTTACAAACTTACATATAACAAAGTAGCTATTGAATATATTTGTCACATTTTATTTTATTGCTTTAATCTATACAAGAAAATTCAAATTGGAGTGTAGGTAATATTAAAATAACCGCTTACACTTAACTCATATATAACGTAAAAAGGCTAACTATTTATTCCGTTTTGAGTGATTAAAAGTGAAGCAAAGTGGAGACAGAATAAGTTATAACTAAATCCACATTATGTACTTCCCTAAATATAATACATCCATGAATATAACACTAAAATATAATATAAAAGCCTCTTATAACATATACTCTGTGGTCTACAGCCCGACCTGTTAATGGCAGTCTGAACATTGTTTTCGATCGCGAAAGAACCACAAAAAAATTGAGACATCGAAATTCTTGTCCGCATTTAGGAGCGATAAAATCACCGCCCTAAAATGATATATCTTGCCTCCATCTGTACTAATAGCGTTTTAATATCACGTCTGAGTCATTGGAGAGGCAAAAAATAAATTGTAAAAAATGGATCGGTTTCAGCAGTTTTAATAACTGTTGATGTGTTAGAATTAACAAGTTTCTTTCTTTCTAATAAATAAATAAATATCTATTAAAACGAAATATTGAGTTTTGCGAGCGTTTTATTGGTATCGCGATGGTGATGAGTTCGATCTCTATTTCGGGATATGATTATATTTAAATTTTTTTCATTTCACTGCTATCTATGGCCAGATAGAGGCCAGCATTGATTTCGGCCACTTAACACGGTGTCTTGGATTCAGGCAGAAAGCGGAGAACGGAGTATTATAACACTAGGCCCAAGGTCACTGTCTGACTACCCTGCTATGCGGGATGAAGACCTAAAATGACCATTATATGAAGTTTCACTAAATTTATGACCTACAGATTCGATGATAGATATAAACTATTATGTGTGTATATTACATATTATGTTGAATTGAAGATAATAATTTACATTTTACTATTACGAACCGCATTATGAGACCAATATTTCGAGTATATATTTGTGTCGATAGAAAGACGTAAATATTTACATATAACGTATATGTAAATACTTAATGTGAGTTAAACGCTAATTGTCGTTACTGAGAGACGCTGGTAGTGATGAGCAACCTAAAACTAATTAATGCCTTTCAAATTTTAGCGTAGGTTTATTGTCGAACTGTATTTACGCTGGTTGTGGGTTCGATTCCTATTCGCGGATGATGTTTATTTTTAAACAATATTTGACTTAACTCGTAATGTCACGATTTCGGGAGGAAAGTAGAAGACGGAGTATCTTGGCACTGGGTTCTCCCTGGCTACCCAGATATTCGGGAAAATCATAAAGCATCATAAAGCAATTTCAAGCATTGCAAGGCAAGATTTGGAATGCCTGAAATTGGTTAAATATTTGAAGATATAATAAAAAAAATATGTATCCAATAACCCACCCAGGAACATTCGCATATAAATAAATATAAGCCATATAATATTTTCGCGTCAAACTAAACTGTCCTCAGTTAAAATCGAGTTAAAAGATTACCGTCAAGTATTAAGAGTTAATTCAATCAGTACATTGAATGAACGCATAAATTAACTGTGTAAAGAACGAATGAAATATAAAAAATTGAGTTGTCAGTAATTTCGGTCGGACGTAGGTAGTTTTTTTGGTAACACATCGAAACTCAGAATTATGACATATGCATCGTGAAGGTTTACAACGGCTTCCTGCCCACACAAGGGGACGGATTAATTTAAAACTTTGTTATATACTAGTTTTAACATATAGATTTTCGTGTAACCGTTTTATGTATTTTAAATTATATTAGAAAAAAGAATAATGTAACACTAAAATGTACCTTAGAATATATCAATGCGTTCATTTTGGCCTTACTATATCACAACACCATTGTGGCGCAGTTACTATAACACTGTTTAGAAACGCTGGTTGTTGGTTTAAATTTCATATCTATTTAATGCACGAGTGAGTATAGACTATAAATTATAATAACGACTGCATACTAAAGTGACTATAAATATATATATATGTATAAATGTTCTCATATAGGTTCACAAAACAATATGAAATAAAAAATTACCAATAAAACGTTTAATAAAATTATCTGCGGCAATAAAGATTACTTAAGGTAGTAGCGGGAAATCGTAACCAAAAATCATGACTGACATATAATGAATGGCAAAGACCTGTTTTTTATATTACTTAAGCAATAATCCATCAACAGACGGATATCAATCTTAGTTAATCATAGAGATTGCCTCAAGGTCGTTAAAAGGTGCACCCGTCCTTGTTCATTAGTGCTAGAGTTTAAAGTATTACAAGCTATTACTACCTATTGACACTCCGTTCTCAGTCTTGGATCACTTTATCTAAATTTTTAAGACATTAAGTAGCAGAAACTACCCGAGTTTAATTTAACGATTTAGAGGGGGTAGTCAGAGAGAACTGAGTGCCTAACATATACCCTGCATCCTTCTTTCGTCTCACCTCTCATCATCAGCATCTTAATACGCGCCCTCCGGGTGGTCCTTATGCATTTTATGTGACTTTTCTCCAGTATCATCGATACTGTGTTCTCCAAGGTCTGAGGTCTCCCCCTACCTCTAGTACCTCTCACCTTTGCTCCATATATCGTTCCCTTAAAATAATTAAACTTAAAAATTTAACGTTTTATTTTTAAATAATTTATATTTATTCATTTTACGTCATGGTACCGAACCCACTATGGTTGCTTTTTTTATTTTTTATACACTCTCATTGTGCCACGATAGATCTAATTTTTAATAATGCTAGTTTTTAATTGCTAGTGTACAAATCGAATACGTACGTAAATTCTCAATATGTCTCTCTAAAAATCTTGCATAAAGCTTTAATTGATGTAAGGCAGACTCAATACTAATACAAGTCATCTTCCTAGAGTAACTTCTTTTTTTCACTCTACTCATACATTTTAATAACAATTTCAGATTCGTTTAATTGTTTTTTTAAATATACAATTTAGTTAAAATTAAATAGTTTTAGCAATATTTGAATAACATTGTAATATATTAATTATATTATGATATCTTGCCTTGAAGTATTTTTTTTTTAAATGCGCCATGATTTTGTGCGTTCGGCCCACCCACTTGACAATACTTTAAAAGACTAGTCTATAATGTTGGTATTAATAGGACGTATTAATAGGCTTATTTACCAGCCAAATGACTCAAAAAGTCACGCATTAAAAATAACCTGTCACACGGCTAGCTTCGTTTATCCACATACAAAGTAAGCTAACCGCAAAATAGCCTTTTTGCGGTATTTCCGATCACCGATATTCATTAAGCAACGCTCGTAAACATTAAATTTACATACGTTTTTATTTTATCTCACCTTAATCTAAATTTGGTAGGCTTCGATTTTAACACTAACCGCAAAATCGGCAACTCTGAGCATTTTATTCTTATAATAATTTATGAAATGTATTTAATTTTTATTTTTTCTCATTTTTTAATATCTGTTTATGTGTGTTTCCTTTGGAATTTTTACAAATTCATATTTTTAGCCTTACGCTTTTGTCTACATATTATAGAGAGAGAGAACATAATGTCAAGACACTCCGTTCTCCACATCCAGCCTGAATCTGAGACTCAATTCAACACTGCGCTTTCTCTTGTCACCAGAGCGAATAAATTATTCAAATATAATATATTCAATATCATAAATTCATATTTTTAATTTATAAAATAATTTATGATTTTACAAGGGTAGGTTAGAGGTATCTACACAGATATAGTATGAAAAGTAAAAGGAGGTTTTTGTTCTTCGACACCGTCTCGGTAAGCTAATATTTTATATGAATAAATTTTAAACATATTCGCAAATTAAAAATAGTTACGTTAATTGACAATGCAAATATTAATTCAATTATATTTCACTGAAAGACTTTATATATCGTTTTCTATCTATAAACAAGTGTATTTATTAAAAAAATAAAAACGCACCTATATTTTATTAAATATCAATCGAATATACAGTAATAATCGATTAGAAGGTGAGTTTAACTAATGCCTTAATACAAGAAACGTCTGGCTGAGCGTGTGAATCTCTTATATTCGATAAAAAAAGAAAAACGACCGACCGCCATTGATGAAATGTATCGAAATCTTACTGTGGGAGCCGGCTCGGGCGCCACTCTTTGTCGTAATAATGAGTCAGTATTTCATGCAACAAAGTACAGATGTGGTGTAAATTGTTTAAAAAAAAGAGCCAAAATTATTTTAAGTATCAGTTAGTTAAGTATTTTTTTATATATAATGGTTTATAAATAGTAAAATCATTTGTAATGCGTTTTTGTCAACTATATCTACAGTTGTGACATTGTTTTAATGGATTTTGTACCGTACACATTACTAAAAACGTTTAATAAATAAAACAAGAAGGTCCTAGACTATTCAAAAAACACTTAAATTATAATTGAATCGTGCGAAAAGCTATTCGATAAGGAAAGTTTTCTTATAAACTGGATGGAATTTAAACCCTAATTTGTATTACACAAAATAAAATAAAACAATCTTGATGAGGCGAATGAAGTAAAGCGTTACCGTAGCGTTTAGATCTCCATTCTCTCTAACTACTAGTGACATTCCCTCTAGGGACAAAGCTGAAAAAAGGGATTTTAGTTCCGAAAAAGTTTTGATTTTCAGATTAAAATTAGACCTAAATATTTTTTTTAAATACTTTTCAATGCGAAAGGTTACCAGTGACGATATAATTTAATTATGACAATTTAAACAAATTTCTATATATATGTTTTTTTTTTATTCCATAAGCAAGGTGAAGCGTTCGGATCAACTGATGGTAACTGATAACCGCCGCCCACGACCCCGTGCCACGCCAGAGGAGCTACAGGGATGTAGCCGGCCTATTTATATACATAAAATATTTTAGTGCAATACAAAGACAACTTGTTTTTGTTATATCTATGTGAAGTTGTTAACAAGTTTACTAATTTTATTGGTACCTATTTGTACCTCTGGACTTTACGATATATTTCCTGAAGTTACAATGTTAACTATGGAATTTCTTTGCAGATGGCACCTTCTAACAAACCTTAATTTAATAAAGATGAAGCAATAATATGTATTGTAACTAGACCATATTCTGATGTATGTACTATATAAGTGATGTTTCATGCAGTTTGTCAGACAGCTGATTGAAGCACGGGGTATAATCTATTTGTGTATTTAACTCTGGTTTTAAAGGCAAAACGCTCGTAGAGTTCCTTCTCTCAACACGCAATGTCTCGAATTTTAGTGGCAAGTGGATAACGGAGTATTGTGACACTGGGTTCTTAGAAGGAATTCTAACTGCATGCATACGGGAAAAACTTAAAGCTGTAAAAATAACTAATAATGCCGCCTCCAGACGGAGGTATCTTTAAAGCAATAAAAAACGTGTATTCACATATTTCATTATACAAATTACAAGAATCAAAGTGAAATACTTAAAATTTGAATAATGTTATCTTTACGCATCGAAACTAAACTTTTCACCTCGTTTCACATAACTTACAACCGGACAACAATCCCATTGACAAAATAAAACCGATAAGACTGTTTGCCGACTTCCAAAAAAGGTAACCGAAATGGGAACTTCGGCGCCTTTGTTCATTATGAACAATAGAAAATTAGTTAAAGGCTATTGTAAAACACCACTGATCAGTTTTCTTTTCAATGAATGCAATATTGGTTTATTCATCATCAGTTCTGAGAGCTAGAAGCTAGTTGCAACTTTTTTTTATATTATTTGAAAACAAAAATATTGTACTTTTATTGCATCGTATGTATTATATAGTACGTTTTGCGAGTTTCGCTATATAACTTTGTTTAGAATCGTCTCAGGTCATATCAGATTAAATCTCTTTATTTCAATCAATAGTAAAAAATAAATGAACCTGAAAAATATGTTTCGAAAAGGTATAAAAATTTGAACGCAGCGGGATTCGAACCCGCGCATCTTCTACATGCCATAACCCATCCGTTTGTAGATCACATGGCTTAGTGTCAGAGGCGCTGAAACGGCCCTAGAGGCGAGTTTGAATCCCGCCGCGTTCAGAATAATATACGTTTGCCAAAAATATATTTTTCATTGAGACTTTAAAATGTTAAAGTATCCTTTGATAGATCCTGTTGTAAATTCACACTAGGGAGCACGGAACAATTGCTATCTTGGTTGAAATTAATGTTTGGATAACTTAGTTTTTATATTACCCAAAATCGTATTGTTTCCATCAATTACTTTTTTAATATTTACAATGATGAATTATATTAATAATAATAGATTGTTAGTTATTATTTTGACTTTATGTAGGTACTTGACCTATTATACTAATAGAACCGTATATGTTAAAAGTACACGGTATATATATATTCATTATGTCACTTTATATAAAATTTTCACAATTCAATTAATACATCGTAATATTCATTTATAAGGGGTTTAAATTTTTTCTCGCAGCAAAGAAATACTATATATATATATAGTATAATTATAATTTACTTAATAGCTGTCTTTTTTTATATTTATGCATATACTGTGTTTTTCAAAATTTGTAATTGTTGGAAACGATTGAAACTGATACAACACGTTTAAATTCCCTTTTTATGTTTTTAATTACATTAATAGACATTTTTTTGTTAATTCTTCAAAACTCACAAGACCTGCCTATTTAAATTTAAAAAGCATTTTTGCGTCGCGTACTTTCCATAAAACATACTTGAGTTCAATTGAAATGAAAACCGGAGATGGTTACCGTTATTTTTTATGATACCTACCGTAGAGCCATAAAATTTATTGAGTGGTTACAATCGTCCTTTTAGTTTTACAATTTTTAACCAGTATGTAACTTGAAAGAACTTGTTGGCAACTTATTTACAAGGGAATATGACCTTTATTTATAGGCTTTAAGGGTTATAAAGCTATATTATTGAAAATGATAAAGTACATAGGTTCTTAGGTAAACGGGACAAATGTCAGTGGCAGCTTTTGTTCGACACACTGATAATATTTCTAAGAAAGTAAAGACTCTTTGAACAACCGAAATGCAAGTGCAAGTCAAAATAACTACAATATTTGCAAAACAAAGGATTATCTCTTATTGTCTAAATGAAACAAATGCGTGTCGAGATAAGTGTAACTCTTTTTAATGGCCGCCAATAAATTATACCATTATATTTGCAATAGTTTAAAAAAATATGTGAATAGATATGCAGGTGTTCGTTAATATAAGTATTGTAAAATGTTTAGAGAGCCTAGGCGAGCAATTTTTAGGTTTTTTTTAATTTAAAAAGTGAATACATGTTCGTATAACTTGGTTAAAAACAAAAGCTTTTCTCTGAAATATTAAAAAAAACACCAATTCTTTGTATCTACACCTAGTACTATACTAATAGTATACATTGCTGATGAATGTATTGATGTAAAGTGAAGAACGGAGTGTCTTGACTCTAGGTTCCGTCTGACTACCCTACTATAAGAAAAAAGCATGAAGCTGACAAAAATATTATAATACTATAAATTCAAGGGTCCAAAGTACAAACATGAGTTATGAGCTAATATTAAAAATAAATATAAGTAATGTGTCTCTAAAATAAAAAGATAAATATATATAAGTATTTTAGTATTGATATCATAATAAATATTTTCAAAATATTTAAATAATATATTAAAATCATAAACAATCTACATCATTTGTATATCAACTTCTTCTAATAGATTAATCTCTACAAAAAAAGTAAAAAAATATAATTTCATTGACCCTCCAACGACAAATCTAAAAGTAATTAAGTCCAGTGTAACTCGTCTCTACGCATTATACTATGAAATAAGAAAAATTTTGTAGTCCCTAATTCAACAAACCATTACCCTTACACCCCCCACATTATGATAAAGCCAGTGGTTCTCAACTTAGTATATTAATTTTATAAAATTCCCGTTGTACATTAATTTTCTTTTTTATATAAAATGCGTAAGTTCATGGCATTGCGTGTTTATTGGCGGAACACAACGCCGCGCTTTTTCTTACCACACATAAGAAATTAAGGAACAATCATTTTCAAGATTTCGGGGATTCCACAACCAATATTGTTTACAATCAAAAACTGTTCCACTGCGTTGTGATCACAAAACTTTCTTTAATAGAACATTATTTTACCATATAAGTATATGAAGGTATGATGTTTTATAAATAAGAGGGCACACGAGCTGATGGACCACCTGATGGTAAATGATTACCGTGGTCCATCTACATTTAGGACTTCAGAGGAGTTATGAATGCGTTGCCGGTCTTGGAGGTGAAGGTGTCTATATCCCCAAATCGTATCATTCAGGGAAAACTACAGAAAAAAATCCATGATTGGCGAGTCATATCCCACACGCTATAGCTATATATATATATAAGTAAAAAAAATCGATTTACCAAATTTTCATGGAGGATATTGATAACCTTAAGAGATATTGCGAGAGAGTGTAGCAGAATCTAGTGGCTAAATTTGATAAATCAGATTTCATGTCAATCACACTACTTCATGTAGGATGTGAACTTAGCTTTAACTTAAAAATATTTATTAAATTACATTAATCGTCTGGATTTATGATTCTGTAGCGTGACACTAATGGCATAGGAAATAGCATTTTAACTAGCTTATGCAAACGTAGGTTATAGAAACGTAGATGTAGACTTTAGGAGAACGTTTGAAGGTAATTTTCGTGTATTCTTTATAAAAAAATTGTACCAATTTAAATTAACATTTAATCTTTAAATATTGGGTAAAAACTTCAAATTCTAAAACGTTTTCTAAAAAAAAACAAAGTATCACAGTAATTTATCTTCACCAGATAATCGCCAACTCATTTTGGTAAATGTGAAAGAATGAATGGTAATTTTAACAAATTAGGCGACAAACGCAGCACGTTTTGCGGCGAGAAGGCTGTTTAGGTGGGTATTATTAATGATTAGGGCGGACCACAAGGATAGCGTTTTTTGCTGTAGTTCTTTTAAATTATACAAAAAAATATATATTACAAACGTAATTTAAAATAAAGTTAAATGATGTTTTTAATACAAAACCGTTGTATGAATCATACATACAATAAAAATTCTTATTCATTTCACAAGAACCGGGAACGAGACTGAAGCTAACCTCTATCATAATATATGTGGCAAAGTATCTAATAATCCTATAAAATATTTCCATTCACTCAACGCTAATACAAATTCCTTCATCAAAATCAGATGACCGTCACGAATGAAGCCATAGACCGAAGGGATAAAAGAAGGACTCCGTCTTGAATTAGCTGGCTCCCTTTCCTTTATTATACAAAAGACAAGGACGGTGGTAGAGAATATTAAAACATCACCATTTTCATTATCATCGTGTGAGTCCCACAGAGCCTTCACGCCGCGAGTGGATACACAATCAAGTTAAATTATGTAGTGTATTTGAATTCATTTGTTGCGCTCTATTATACAAATATGTTGGAATGCCTTCTAAATATTATGTGGAAATTATATTCCTCAGCTATTCAGCTTGCCAATAAATTGAGATGTTTATTATCGGCGTCTTGTATTATGGGCTGTGTATGGGAAAGCTCGTAATGGGTACATTTACTCATATGTATATACGGGTCTAATATGAAAATGTGTAACTTATTTTTAACACATGGATTTTATATAATTTAGCTTATAAGAATGGTAGAATAAAAAAAAAAAAAAAAAAAAAAAAAAAAAAAAAAAAAAAAAAAAAAAAAAAAAAAAAAAAAAAAAAAAAAAAAAAAAAAAAAAATAATTAATTAGAGGAGCACGGTCTTAACTGATGTGCTCCTCCGTGCTCCTCTCACCAAAGGTTATCTGGCAGAGATTTCTGATAGACCAGCAATAAGACCGCCTTTGCACACTCTGTACTGTAGTGCTTATCAATTCTTGTGTACTGTTCCTTGTATTGTCTTTCTGTGCAATAAAGTTTTTCTATCTATTTCTATCTAAATTAACTACCAATTAAAATTACTAAAATATATATAAATTACCATAATTACAAAGTAGCGTTAGACCACCTCATATATATTTAAAATGTACGTAAAGTGTCACTCCACTTTCCATTAAAGAGTGTTCTTATATTTTATATGAATATAGGTATGTATGTCTGTTTGTCTGTTTTCTATTTTTACACATAAAAAATTACACACTGTATAGCACATACCCTTCGAAGTCTATTAAAAACGAAGTAATATTTTACAAAATATGCTATTTAAAACTGACATGGGCTCTCCGGTACATCATAATAGCTATATCCTTTCTATAGATTGTCAAAAATCAGGAATTTCGGCAATTACGTCTCACCTCCCACGTGAATGTTACAAAAAAAAACTTGCACCAGGCGCATCTAAATTTTCTTAAAAGACCCCGACTTGTCTACTTCTGTATAACGCAAGTGAGAGGCGTCAGCGTCAGCGAGTCATTTTAAATACAACACTGACTTACAAAATATGCCATAAGCGGACTATTTTATTTGTATCGCTTAAACTAAATTAATACTCAAATATTTTAGTTAGGCAATAAAATATTATAAAAACGGAAAATATAATATCATATTTTTTTTATCATATTTTAGCTTGACGCTTTCCCGCATTGAAAGGCAGTCAAAGAGGCAAAAGTGTAAAGGCCTTGACGCTAGAGCGGAGAAATGAAAATAATTTAAATATAATCATTCCCCCGAGCTGGAATGGAACCCAAAACAATTGCGTACTGTCACACTACGCCAAGAAAGCCTCACAAATATTATTATTTAATTGATTACCATTTTAGAATGTTATCATATAAGCAGAATGTTAAAATATTCCGGGCAAAAAGATTGTAGTATTTATTAATAAAAATAAATTATATATATTTAATAAATAGAAAATGTATTTATTAAGAAAATATATTTATTATATTTTAATACTGTCATTTGACAGTATTACTGATATTATTTACTTCAGCTGAAGAAACCGATAGGCTAATGGAATCCAGAGAATTGCCTGTTAAATGACGGAACTCAAAGCTGAACTTTGTCTTTACGGGCAGGGAAATGAAAATTATTTACATAAAATTCACCCGAGTAAAGTTCAAACCCACAACTATCACGATCCAATTAGACGTTGTCTCCCTACACCACTATGGTAATTTTTTATATATAAATAAAATATTTGATAACTACACAATATTTAATTGAAATCAAACCCCATTATTGTAGTTTTTAACTTGCACCGTATGAAAGTGTAACGTTTTTTTATTATTTTTCCCATTGTTGCCTTTGTGCGTGCTAGCGCCGGCACGAAGACTTCTCTAAAAGGTGTTCTAAGGCGTATCTCGAAGTAATAGACGTCGGTTACATATTTATTTTTGTGTTCTTCATTATTGTCTTGACATAAATAAATTAATATTTTCCCAAATTTCGCGCTTTCACGGTGGCCGATCCAATTCACAAGGGAGGCGAAGTAATAATAGATTTCATTCAAGACTTAGCCACGCCCTCAGTTTCGATAGCTTGGTTTATATAAGCAGTATCTAAGGCTTCACACTTGGAGGCTCTCTATGACGTCCTGCGTTGGAGGTCCATAAATACAAAAGATATGGGTTCTGTGCAGCTGGACTAATCTAAATATGTGTTTGTTATGTATATTTCACATAGAATTTACGCCATTATGGTATATACGAGTATAGGACAAATGTGACTAAACAGTGGTTGATAAAGGTTCCTCATTCAAATTCGATCGAAGGTATATATATGATCATTAATAGTATGATGATAAAACAAGGAATTGTATTTTTGTTCAGTGATAGCCAAAGATAACATAGTTCTCATTCTTAGCTAAATATAATTAAATCTATACATACATATAATAAAAATGTAACTGATCGTTGTCTGTACATAGTAGATATATGAAAAAAAAAATTGTTGTAAAACATTTCTTTTTCTGTTTGTCTGTGCGTTTGTGCACGCTAATCTCCGAAACGGCTTAACCAATTTAAATGCAATTTTGATTTTTGTATTTTGGTATTTATTTTATTTATCGGTACATAAATAAAAAAGTAACAACGCTTTAAATTATGAATTTAGGCAAAGTTTGTGATTTAAGTGAGAAGGAGGGCGGACGAAAATAATTTAGTTGTAATTGTATATTATTTAGCTATTCAATTTCACATTCATCCGGCTAATTATTGTATAAAGAAGTTGCAAGTTTTTCTTCACGCCATCTATTATGCTATATATATATTTTGAACATTTTTTAAAGTGTTATTCGCACACTTAGAAAATTGAAAAAGACATATTTAGAAAACGTATAAAAGTTTGAACGCAGCGGGATTTGAACCCGCGCCTCTGAACGGTTCTCAAGAGGCGCGGGTTCAAATCCCGCTGCATTAAAATTTTTATACGTTTTCTAAATATGTCTTTATGCTATATATTTGTGTGGAGTGAACTATTATTAATAATATTTTAACTGTTCTTACTATAAAGTAAGAAGTTGTTATTTTAATGTAAAAGAAATAAAGTATATAAATATTTTATTTTTTTTTACATTAAAATAACAATAATATTTAAAAAAAACAAATCTTTTAATTAATTATTATCTATTTTTCTAAACTATAGTTTCTTTACAAATTCAACATTATGGCACTCTATGTAGATAGAGATACAAAAATGTATAATTAATTGATTGAGAACATCACGGTGTAGTGGGACAACGTCTAACTCAAAGCGCAATGGCAGTAGATACAAAAAAAAAAAAAAAAAAAAAAAAAAAAAAAAAAAAAAAAAAAAAAAAAAAAAAAAAAAAAAAAAAAAAAAAAAAAAAAAAAAAAAAAAAAAAAAAAAAAAAAAAAAAAAAAAAAAAAAAAAAAAAAAAAAAAAAAAAAAAAAAAAAAAAAAAAAAAAAAAAAAAAAAAAAAAAAAAAAAAAAAAAAAAAAAAAAAAAAAAAAAAAAAAAAAAAAAAAAAAAAAAAAAAAAAAAAAAAAAAAAAAAAAAAAAAAAAAAAAAAAAAAAAAAAAAAAAAAAAAAAAAAAAAAAAAAAAAAAAAAAAAAAAAAAAAAAAAAAAAAAAAAAAAAAAAAAAAAAAAAAAAAAAAAAAAAAAAAAAAAAAAAAAAAAAAAAAAAAAAAAAAAAAAAAAAAAAAAAACAAATTCAACATTATGGCACTCTATGTAGATAGAGATACAAAAATGTATAATTAATTGATTGAGAACATCACGGTGTAGTGGGACAACGTCTAACTCAAAGCGCAATGGCAGTAGATACAAACCCCACTTAAATAATTGTATCTAAAGTGTTTTTATTTTTCCGCCTTGGCAATATTAACTGCGACATTGACTTCCGACCCTGAACACTCAATATATCTAATTCGACCAGAAAGTGGCGAACGGAGTGTATTGACACTGGCTTCCCTCTATCTTCATTGCTATGCGGGAAGCGTCGTTTTTATAATTAATAATTGATACAAACTGTGCACTCGAAACGATAAGCATCAAAGCTCGGATGCTTCACGTAGCACGCAATTTCATTATTAATTGAATATCGCGGCGAATGAAAGAAGTACTAATTAAAGACCTAGTATGCTCTAGATATTTGATAAACGGTGTTAAGTTGAATTTATTTATTATGCCTAGTACCGATTGTTATCGGAATACCTATATGAATGATAATGGTCAAGAAAAACCTATAAACCATATAATTAATAAATATTATAACACAAGCGGCCATAGTGGCACAGTGGAACAGCTTTCGACAGTAAATGCACTGGTTGCGAATTCGATCCCCGCTCGGAGAAAGGATTATATTTAAATGATTTTTATTTTTCCATTTTCTTTCTTTTAAAATAAACCAGAGAACAGAGTGAATTGAAACTAGGTTCTCTGTACCTACCCTTGCTATACGGGATAGGGCGTGATGGTAAAAAAATGTAATAAAATATATTAAATTGTTACGACAATTAAATTATTTATTTTATAATTTTCATAAAATTTGTATAGAATACATTTGTTTTTATACAAACCCTATTTCATACATTAGATTTATTATTCTATACTCTTTTATTATTCTTCACATCCTTAATACTTTATTAAATGTAGAAGTTAAAAAAAATTAAATTGTATATGAAACTATTTTGTACGTTTTTAACTCGTAATAAACTAAAATAGATATTATATACTTATATTATTACCATTGTTACACCTAAAACAAGTCTTGATTGACGAAACAACGCAACATTTCAAACTCGTTCTACTGTCAATCCCGCGATGCTTGGAAAAAATACAAACCTATAAGTATGGTCCAAGTTATATAAGATTTTTTAGTTAGCAATATTTATTTTTATTATACTTGGTAATATGTGCACCAAAAAGAATTAGTATATATATTATATAAAACAAATGAATAGTATATATGGCCAACACTACTTGCTTTACTAATCGTAGTTAATGTCATTGGAGGCCAAACGCGCAAACGCGTTTTATGGTGGGTCGGATTCCCTGTTAGTGAAATGATAAAAATATCTTTCGTCATTTCTTGTTCTTATCAAAAAAATAAAGCGCGGCGTTGAGCTCCACCACTCAACACGCAGTGTCTCAAATTCGAGCACAAAGTGGAGAACGGTGTGTCTTGATACTAGGTTCTTACTGACGACCCCGCTATACTGGAAAAAGCGTGAGTTTGCGTAAAAATTTAATTATTAAATGTTCTGTCTATAGTATGGGATATTAATTTCAATTTGAAAGCCTATATCAATGATATATATATGAATACCAAGTTGAAAATTATAACATAAATATGATTATATGGCAGAGGTTTATGTATATCATTATACTATATAAATTGATTAATTGGTAAACAATAAGTTCAACGACACAAAATAAATTTTGCCAATTTTGCGCACACAGAAACAAATAGGCAGAGTCTTAAAAATTCTAAACATTCTACCTTTTAGCTCTTATGTATATTTTTAATAATCGTTTAAAAAATAAAAAAAAAAGTTTTTGCTTCTGTCAATCAAACATTAGCTCTCCTAACTTAGGCCACAGCATAACTGTAAGGGCTCTACAGGGTGCCTGTCAAGAAATGTGTCGAAACTGTGAAACGTGTTAAATAATACATTAACGGTGACCGGTGTCATGCATAATTCAATAGGATCACTGTCTAAAAGCGTAGTGTCGCGTTGAGTAATTAGTAACAAGTCCAGTAAAAAAATATTGTTGACAGTCGAGAAAAACGCAGTTAAATAAACTTTTTTTTTTTTCGAGCAACTGATGGTGTTTACAAGGTGTATGTAGAGAGATTGGTGATAAGTCATTTTGTTCGACGAATTTCGTCCATTTTAGAAATTCTATTTTTAGTTCTAGATTTTATACTGACAAAATAATACCGCGACAAGCAACAGTTGCATTAAATGTTCTTTTACTCGTTCAAGTCTGATTTTACTAAGAAATTTATCAATTATACAAGACGTACCCTTTTAAAAATATTTTAAGTTAAAAAACGATATAATGACATTTTTTATTATCATATGATAATATCTGACAATTTCACATTCGTGAGTTTATATATTTTTGATTCACGCTTTTTTCCGTTCCCCATCTTGAAATTGAAAACCGAGATATTATGTGTTGACTAGCGGAACTCACCGACGCCCTTTGTCTTGGTTACCAGAGCGGAAAATAAATAATAAATAAAAATGCATATTTAGAAAACGTATAAAAATTTGAACGCAGCGGGATTTGAACCCGCTCTTAAATATATATATATATATATATATATATATATATAGTCAAAATACTCAATCTCCGAGCGGGAATCAAACTCAGAACCAATCCCTTATATTGTCAGACGCTGTCTTACTGCGATACGACGACCTCTCCTGCTGAACTTATATATCAATTATTTGTACATTGTACCATCGACAGCAGCTTAAAATGATTACCGAATCTCGAAACCTGCCCGACATAATCATATCCGATTATCAACGGACTCAGACGCGCCTCTTAATTAAATCATTTAACCTTTGAAGCTATATTAATGTACTGTTATGTTCAAATGTAATATATTAATTAAATGTAATAAAAAACAATGTTCTCGAGATTGAGTGATAAATCTTCTTAAAAATATACACTGTTTGTGGATAAAATATGCAATACGTCTTATATTATTTGATCTGTATTTTTATATATGTAGTGATTAAATAAGAAATAAAAAATATTTTAAATGATAATTAATATATTTAAATTTCAAGTAAATAGTAAAAATTCTTAATAAGACATATTTAGAAATTTCTATTTCCTAAGTGTGTGATAACACTTTAAAAAATCCTATATTTAATTAATAAGATTAAATTTATGATTATCGAATCGATTGGTATTCGCAATTTTTACACATTTGCTTCGCACAACGATAACTAAGAAATCGTTGGCGGTAGTTTGATATAATAATTGTATCAAATGACAGACAAATGCCACCTCAGTCTACCTGTGACCACGGACTACTGAAAGTGTTCGAAACGTCGGGTTTCTAAAATGTATTTTCGAATACCAAAAATATACGCGATTAAACTGGTTTTAAAATAGTTGCATTTCAAAATAAATTTAACTATTTTTATTTCTCCGCTCTGGTAACAGACAAGACAAGACAGAGTGATAGGTTCTCTTTGTATGATGTAGAACGCATGGCTTAGCGGTCAGAGCACTTGAACGGTTTTCAAGAGGCGCGGCTTCAAATCCCGCTGCGTTCAAATTATTATACGTTTTTTAAATATGCATTTTTAAATTTTCTAAGTGTGCGAATAACACTTTAAAAAAATGTTAAAAATAATTTGGAATCCCTAAAACAATCCACACGATTAGCAGAGAACAATTTTCCCATAGAAAGAGTGCGTCCTGTTATTGATAACTGAGCCTCAACGTTAAAAGGACTGTATTACAGCTTATGGAGACCACTTCGAATAAACTGTATATATTTCTAATAGTTTTATATTAATGTATTAAACTTATACACTGTAATAGTAATAAATGGAACGTACAATAAAAAAATGTTGTTTTTCTTATAACAATATTTATGGCAAGACTAAGTATATTCGTATATATATATAAAATAATAAAAATTACATACGAATAGTGTTTAACTACAAAGCCAGTATAGATATTTGAACGCAACAGCCATTCCATACGCTTCACCAGGCACGAAGCTAAGAGCTAACTGTATACTGTACCGTCACAAACAAATAAACTCGTATTTATCAGCGCTAACGCCATTGTGAAGGGATTAAACCCCATTCAAGAGGCAGGTAACTGAGCATTAGGTGTGTGTATAGTTTCATTTAAGTCTTGAGTAGATAATTGCCAAAATTCGCTTTGGTCCAGCATCTTTTGTTAACTTGCGTTGTATTTAGTATTTATTATTTGAAAATTTCACTTTTAAGTTTTAATTTTGTGTCATTTATTCAATTTTATGTTTAATACGCAATATAGTGTGTTAAAATAATATTCTTAATTATTTTGTAAATTTTATTGATATCCTAAGTAAAAAATATATTTAGAGATGTACAAAAATTCGACCGAAACCGTCCACGTCCAGAGAGAACAGTGTAGTGTTAAGGCATTCTTTGTGGTCTGCTAAATTACGAAACATTGTGTTTTAAGTGATTGAGGGAATCCAACGTCGTGATTTACCTCACCAGAGCCAGGAAATGAAAATAAAAAAGACATATTTAGAAAATTTCAAGAGGCGCAAGTTCAAATCCCGCTTCGTTTAAATTTTTATACGTTTTCTAAATATGTCTTTTTCAATTTCCTTAGTGTGCGAATAACACTTTAAAAAAGGTTAAAAAAAAGAAATGAAAATAATTTAAATACAATTTCCGCCTATAGTGAGATCGAACCCATAATCCTAATTATGACCTTAATGATACTAATACATTTACATAACCATTTATTATATTATTGAAAAATCATATTTCCATTTAAAATGAACACCAAACTGTAAAATAATACATACAATTTTTATTAAAACAGTATTTACCTATTTCTGCCATATAAATACTTAATACACTTGACCATTTATACATAAAAACTTAAATAAAAGATGAAACCTTAATTTCATTATTAGCAAGGATTACATGTCTTAACAACAATCTACAAACATATTACGAACAACTTAAAGCTTCTGACAAAAACCAATCTATTGATTTTAAAAGCTCTCTCTGACGCTTAAAAGCTTAATAAATTGTCACTTATGAAGAGATTTTAAGTAATATAATACGTTTTAAGGGTAGTGAAGTAAAATTAGTTAACAGTTGAAATCACAGCTATAGATAATTACAAAACCTCACGCATAGCGAGTATGCAGTAGTCAATGCCTTTGGAAATGATATTGCAAAGTCAACGAGTTGGAAAATTACTGTCCCTTCATAGAAATATTTAAGAGAGGGTTATGAAGATAATAAAAAATTGCCTGTAATCTTTCGGACGGCTACAAATAAATGTAAAAAGTTAAAAAAGCTCCTTTTGTGCTTTTTTAAGCTGTAGCATTACTGATTTGCATTTGGTAACTAATTGTTTTTGCTAAAACTTTATGTTCGTCTTGTATAGAGAGTACAAGTTTTTATGTTATGTTTGTAGTATGAATTGTATCAACTTATTTTACAAAAATCCTATAGTAATTGTGCTCTTTAAAATTATAATATTTTAATTGAATTGAATTGGAGACATTACACTTTGTCTTTACGGGAACAGATAATATATATATATATATATATATATATATAATAATTCCCCCTAGTGGGGATAAAACCCACAACATTATAAATATTTAAAAATAAAATATGTTCTATGTAAATAGAGTTGTTAAAGACTAATTAAAAAAAAAAAATTAGTAGACTTTGCTCCTAGGATATTTTTCAGCTTTAAGCCATCACTTAGATCGCAAGTTCTAATTGAAGGCCACTTCGTCTTGCCTTAAATATTGTTACAGAGAAAAATAAATTTTATAAACACATTAAAAATATTTAAAGCTTATTCGAAGTGGTCTCCACTAACTGCAATACAGTCCTTCAAACTTTGAGGCCTGTTATCAATAGCAGCACGCACTCTTTCTATGAGAAAATTCTACGGATTGTTTTATTGACTCCAAATTATCATGGCGTTTAGAGCAAGCCTAACCATAAGTCATAATCCAGTGGATTAAGATCAGTACTAGATAATAGTCAATCTTCAGCTCTGATGTAGTCAGGAACGTTCGTTTCTAACCAAAACTGGGTGGATCTAATCTTGCTGAAAGAATCATTCTTGGTTATTGAACATGGTGTTGTTAAGGGGCTTAACTACCTTCTTGATACACTTGTGCCAATGTGTTGATATATTTTTGGCTCACATGGCTCAGTCAGTCACCCCTTCATAGCTAACATGCCACCAAACCATCACGGAAGTCGAATAATGCTCACGATGTACTCTTTTGACTAATTGGGAAGCGTCTTTAGAGTTTTCAGCATAAATACGGTCGTTTTGTTCGTTAAAATATTGCTCAACTGTATAAAATTTTCTGTGATATTTTCCTTTGTGTACCGCTTAAGTAGTTCTTTTGATTTTACCTCCCTATCCTTTTTTAGATTATCTGTTAAAAATTACCAGTCTCTTATAGGCTGCAAGTCGTAAGTCATCTTATAAAATACGCGACATGGTCCTAGGTGCTATCTTCATGTCCCGCGATAAAATCTTTTGGTTTCGGACAGGATTTCGTTGAATTCTTTCCCTTACTGTTCAAAACAGTTTTTTCATCACCTTTTTCGTACGAAAACTATGAGGACGCCAGATATTTTACTGTCACGAACAGAAGAACGTTCATTGTATGAGTCAATAGCCCGGTACATATAAACATATAACTAATACCAAGCGTATGGAGAGTTTTAAAAATTGTACTTTGCACCATATTTACTTTATGTAACGCAATTACAGCGATTCGGTACTCCTTATCATCCATTTTAATATCATAAAATATTTTACAATATATTGGCGCAAAAATAAGGCAACACAATGAACAATCATATAAAAATTACAAATTCCAAATTTAAAAGTAATATTTTGTGTATTTTTAATTATAACAGGATTTAAGGCCAGACTAAGTATAAATACTATAAGCACTTAAATGAAGTAACAAAATTCTAATCAAATATCTCTGACAGGGTCACGTATAAACTTGTAGAAAAATAATAGAAAAAAATCTATAAAACAAATTTAAGCGTCAGGTGAACCGAACCATATGATAGGATATGCATAATATCGCATTATTTAACATAATTAATTAACCTCTCAACAGACAGATGGACAAAATAAAAAGGTATTATGTCTTCATATATCGACGTCTCGATCGGTTTAAAGGCACATTAATAATCGATCTTGACGTTTGATTTCCGCTCGATATTTATATTGAGATAATGTTTGATTGTTTGACTGAAGCCACTAGATTTATATTTTAAGGTTTTTGTTTATTTCTTATATAAAGTATATGAACTTTATCAAAAATATATTTAATCCTTAAGCAATGTTTTAAATATCGTAATTTCGTTATCTACTCCGGTAATAGAGAGAGATACCAGTATGTACATATATTATTCAACTAGTAGCAGCCCGCAACTTCGTTTGCGTGGACTTAATTACCCTTCCCATCAAAATACCCGTCATGCTGAACAACTTCTGTTAAGGCGCAAATTTCTTTCATATTATACTATAGCTGTGTTGTTGCTGTGTGTTTCACTCTTCACAATCATTATTAAGTATATTGTGTAATTAAATATTGCAGTCAATAAGTTACTTGGTTTAATTATAAAAGACGAGACCTCCTAACCCGACTTCTAAACGGCTGCCCCTTGTCGCTGATCGCCTAAGCTGGGGCTCCCTCCAGTATTCAAGAGTCTCACCCGGCTGGGTTTATCGCCCGGGCAACCAATAGCTCATCCTCCCCCAATGCGTCTACCCCCACATACCTTTCGGGAAGATTTCACAGAAACTTAGCCTCATAGGCCTAACCCATGACCCACCCACGGTCGTAACCACCAATGAGACGATCACGCTACGAACAATTGCCGATTGGAAATTGGTTTATGTGCATTTGTAACATAAAAAGTATGGTGTATGATAGTGAAATGTACCTAATGTAAATTTCCAATTAAAGTAATGGTTTGTACCCAATTTTATGTAATAACTTTAATTATTACTTTACGTATGATAATGTGTTGAATTAAATTGTGTTGATGCAACCTTGGCTAGTCATAATTGTGAAATTTTCAAATGCATTTCGAGCCAATGATAGCTTCCGGTCCTAATACAACGAATTGATAAAGTTAAATATATATACACTTAAAATACGTAAGAAAAACTGCCCGCAACTTCGTTTGCATGAACTTTATGACATTGTGACATACTACGTCCATTAACTATCAATTGACATAGAAATTTCTGAAACAAAATTTATAATCATTTCCTTTAAGATGGTAATTGCCTCTAAGAGTTCCGTATCAGACATTCCCAACAATTTTAATTATTTTTTCAGCTCCAAGCCTAGCTACGATCTAGGGATACTCTACGCTTTGCATACGAATACAAAACACATAAAATGTCCAAATTCAACATCCATCTTATCATACCAGAGAGGAAAAATTGAAATAATATATAAATATAACTATTCCCTCAAGTGGGATACAAGACGGCCACCAAGTTCAATGCTTTTTATTTGTGAACAAAAACAACACTGGCCAGCTTTTCTAATGGATCATTTACTTTCATTTTTTTTTTTCATCAAGTTTTCCAAGGACATGGTCAAAATATATGGAAATAATTTAAATATAATTTTCTGCTCTGGTTACAAGATAAAGCGGTGTTGAGTTGCGCTACTCAACAGACAATGTCTTGGATTCGGGCGGGCGGATGAAGAACGAACGGTTCTCTTTGCCTATGCGGTAAAAAGCGTGAAGCTGAAACTTATATTGCATACATACATATATGTTGCCTTAATAAATCAAAATCTGTATAATTTATATAGATTTTAGTTTATTGTCCCGACAAAGAAGTAAAAAAGGAACTAAAATAGTATAAAATAACCAAAAATCAATCATCATTAAAAGACAAAAATCGAGATTCCTTAAAAATAAGTTGTTGATTAAGAAAAAAATGTTATAAAATAAAAGGGTTATATTTTTGAATCAGATATTACATTAAGCTATAAAGGATTTGTTTAATAGTCTGTAATTGGTCGATTTAACATGGCTTTTATTGGTATTGTCCTGGAAAACCAACTCCAGTACTACGAGTGTGAGATCACGAATAAAATTTTATATATTCGTTTGTTATATTTGAACTATTTCTTACATAGTATTTAACTAGACCGAGACGATATTTAATTATTTTTATATAATTCCTCCCATTCCTCCCATTGGAGCTACTGTATGCAGTCACGTGCCTACTTCCCCTTGAATGCGTCTGCATATTGACCTATTATTATCATATCAGCCACAACTAATTAAACTAAGAGCACTGACTATTAAATTTCGCCTCTCTTGTAACACGAAGTGCGGCGTTGAGCTCAGCACCCATGTTTTCGAATTTCGACGGAGTGTCGAAACACCAGGTTCTATTCGTCAACTTTGCCATTATTCAACTATTAATATTATTCAAAAATTAAAAATCTTAAAGTGAAACCCAAAGTAATTCCACCCGAGGTCAATAAATAAATAAATCTCACCGCTGCCCTCTTTTTAACCTTTTTTTAGATTAATATCTATCGTAATTATGTGCGTTGGCATCGAAAACAAACCGCAATTTTGTGGTCGGCCATTATTGTTTATGGGTCAATATTATAGGCGTCATAATTATAATGTAGACCCGTCTTTAGGAGATTTAAGTTGGTAATACACTCCCGTGCTATTCATTAGTGATTATTGTGTTAGATACGTTATTTTATATTTCACTAATGTTATTTGCGTTTTGGTTTTTATATTAATTTTAAATTCTACTAATTATATATTTATTATATGATGTCGGGGCCAATGTGGCACAATGAGGCAACGTCTGACTGTAAACTCGATGGTTGTGAGTTCGATCCTTTTCAGGGGAATCATTAACAAATATCAAATCATTTGTTTGCGCTCACAGGAAGATTATATATAGCACAATCTAGTTTCCGTGTTTAAACTTTATAGGAACCCAAGAATGAAGTCAAGACCAAGAAAATCATATTTGTTTGTTTGTTTGTCTCAATTTCGTATAAGCTTAAGGTTTTTTTAATGGCTTCACGCTTTTGCCCGCTTACCGGGTAATCAAAGTGAACTTACTGCCAAAACACTCCGTTCTCCACTTTCCGCCCGAAATCGGCACACGCACGCAATGGCGTGTTGGGTGGCGGAACTCAACGTCGCGCCTAAACCCTTAGGCGGAGCGATCCAGAGCGGAGAATAAAAAATATTAAAAATATAATCATTACAAATTCTATAATTTTTATTACTGGCTAATATTATTTAATACTCTAAACAAAAATAAACGCAGACTGTACCCTACGACAGTTTATGGCAAAATCATTTAACGAGCAGTTAACATGCTTGTAACAAAACGTCGTACAAAATAAAAACTTACGCAATATGCATCGTGTTGATGTTTTCCACGCATATAATATTTCTCGATCGAATTAAATCGATCTTATCGCGCATGCGTCTTCATTCGCGCGTTGTAAAATGTGAGTGTTGCAAATTGCATTAATCTCGACTGGGTACCAGGAATCCAGGCTTCACGCTAATACAAGTTGACTTCAGAAACTTCAAAATGTTTGTATAATTTTAATATTAATTTACAATTTTGTTCTATAGAGTGGAATAACTTGGTGAGTTAATAAAAAACACTACTACAATACTTTATACATATATAAATGTTATTTTTTTCTATACGGTTATTATTTATGATTATTTGATTTTTTATTTTAATAATTTACGGCTATTTTACTATAAAATGTCACTTAAGCTCCATCTATCGGCATACAACGACTACAAATAGTACTTTTTTACACAGTAACGACATCTATCTAAAAAAACAGTAAGCTAGAGAAAGTTGGACCAAGATTTTATAGTTGAAAAGCTGTTGTACTTCAATAGATGGAAGTTAACTATAATATTTAAACTTGTTTTCAAAATCTATTATAGATGCCTCCATATTTAATATATTAAAGACACTATAATTAGTCTTCTTACTGCAAAACATTCTAAATGTTGTAAAATTTGTAGATTAATAAAAACTATGAACATTACCATAATCTATATTTGATCTTTTAAATGTTGGATGATTTTAAATTAGATTTTACAATCATCATTGATTTACATTGCAGGAGACTTACTACTAATAAATTTAAACTAGTACCCCATTGGTGTAAAATACGTGTATATAGGACTTTCAACAAAAGTTTATGTAAAATGCACGGTATTGTCATATTTAATTTAAAATATTTATTTATTTATTTAGGAAGCCAACGTTACATACTAAGAATACATTTATGTAGCGTACATTTACACATTCATTGTTACATAGTATGTCTCACTTACAGGTTAACTCTACATGTAAATAAAAATACTGCTCACATCTTTTTCGTATTAAAAAAAATATATACTTTCTTTTTTTGTTAATGGTTACATTGTTCAAAAAATTGTAATTAAAAAAAACAATAAAATAAAACGGATTCTTATAAAAAACAAAAAAAAAATACAAAAAAAACACAAATAAAAGGCCAAAAACCAAAAAAGAAAAAAAATCTACAAATAATCAACAACTACATCATTAATAATTACATTTTCAGAATTTATATACAAAAATATGAATTGGCTTGAGGTTAGGTTAGAATTTTTTGCTAATATATTATAAAGATTTCCCATTCTATTAAGTGGTGCGTTTAGACCCAAATTTGTTCTCGAGAACTTTGTTTTAAAATTTTGTATATATAATCTTGTATTTGATCTATGAATAAAAATATTTAGTTCTTTTAAAATCTTAGAACAATCTATATTTTCTGAAATTAATTAATGCAAAAAGCAGAGATATGCAATGTCTCTGGGATGAGATAGTTTTAAGGTATTATAATGCTGTAATGTTCATTAGTCATACAAACTCTACACTATAAAAATTTTTAAGTTTTCTTTTGTATTCTATCTAACCTATTTTTATGTGTATCGTTATATGGATTCCAAGATTCCAAGATTACTGAACAATATTCTAATTGACTTCTAACCAACGAATTATATAACATCATAACTGTACTAGATTTTTTTACATTTTTTAAAGTGTTAATCGCATACTTAGGAAATTGAAAAAGAGATATTTAGAAAACGTATAATTTTTTGTATTTTATTGGCTTATATTTTTTGGCTTAGCGGTCAGAGCGCTTAAACGGTTTTCAAGAGGCGCGGGTTCAAAACCCGCTGCGTTCAAATTTTTATACGTTTTCTAAGTTTTTTTTTTCATTTCCTAAGAGTGTGATTAACACTTTAAAAAATGTTAAAAAATATTTAATAAATAGCATTCCTCTTGCCAAAAGATTATTCGTAGAATCATCTTTGGGTAGCAGAAATTTGTAAAATACTCTCAACAGATATGCTAAACACAAATATAATTGTAGTAAAGCGTATAAGAATTTCGACGTAGCTGGATGTAGAACGCATGGCTTAGCGGTCAGAGCGCTTGAACGGTTTTCAAGAGGCGCGGGTTCAAATCTCGCTGCGTTCAAATTTTTATGCGTTTCCTAAATATGTCTTTTTGTACTGGATTTTTTAAAAACCTTAGTAGATCTTATAATAAACGCTAATGTTCCTGTTCCATGTGATTTTCCTATGATATCATCTATATGTGGAATGAAACTCATCTTTACATCAACTGTAATGCCTAAATCCCGTAGTTGAGTAACTTTTAAATGAGACAACCATCCACCGTATTATTATAACTAATGTAATGTTTTGCTACTAAATATTTCGAAAATACGTAATAAAACCAATATTATAATAAATATTGGCTTTCTACATTCTTTCTTCATTTTAACTTTATGTTTGCTAAAATCACACTCGTCCGTCTTCATAATTCTCGTAAAAAGAAGTACAATTTTTTTTGTCATATATTAAACTACGTGTATATCACTGGTGGGTTCAAGTTCCATGTGAAATAATTTATATCTATATAAAATAAATCAATAATGCTTAGAAATAAATTTTATTCATTATACAGCTGTAACTATCTCCATCATTTTATTTACATAATTAAGACATTTAAATAATATTTAAGTATTATATAAATAGAACTTTGACACTACGTTCAGCTACTTCCGTATAAAACATTTTTGCTCGTTTTGTATGTAGAAAATATTTTTGTATAAATACGGTATCTTGGACATACACTTGTTATATCATTAATATTTTATTCAAATTATGCTATATCAGTACTAATTTACTGAATATATTTCTACAATATTTGGATTTTGAACCTAGTTTTAGACCGTGACATCTACACTTATATTCTATATATCACAGTATTATTTTTACTTATTATTATTTTAACATTAAGCTCGAGAACTATTTACATGTAAAAAATTCGACATCTTTCATACACGTATCACATTTTACAACACAGCATTCTACCATTTTGCAGTTACATCTAGTACTTATTGATTTCTTGGTAACAGTAAAGCCTCTGCCGCAGCAAAGTGTAGCACAGTTATGCCTATCTATGCAGCTTCTTCCTTTAGTGCCAACACATAGATTGGGAGTCCTCTGTAAATACACCAAATTCTTCCTGTCCATCTCCAGTTTTTTCCTCTTTTGCTGTGAAATAGCTCGTTTCGATGTGTAATTTAATAGTTTTTTCTTAGTTGCATGATGGTAGTGTTTCTTTAACAGTCCCATCGCAGAATTAAACGGCCCCAATCTCTTCCAACAAGTCTTTGTCGTGCAAGATCCTGAAAAACCATGGCATTTACATACTTCTCGAAGTTGCTCCCCGACAGAGTCGATGCCCACTATGATATCTTGTTTTAATATTTCCGCTATTTGATCAGATCCCGCTTGTTTCCACTCCAGAAAGTTTTTCGTAAATCTTTTGCCATACTTGAAGTCATCACCGCAACCTCCCCGCATTTGAGCAGTAGCATTTTTAAAACTAACAAGGCAGGAACACTTGGAGAGTTCCCCTAAAGAACACCCTCTAGCTACTGTGTGTGTTATTGAAGCTGCGATTAAAGCATATACGAACGCCGTTTCTCTATATATCCTTTTAAAAATACCTCTTTTAGCTTTTTTATTAAAAACAAGGGTACAATTCCACCTATCATATTGAAATGTTTCTTCGCAAGCTGCGATGGCCTGTTGTTTCGCAGTTATTAGAATATTAGATAGTGCGGGTTCCCTTTTACATATTTTTGATTGACGTTTAGAGGATGCAAATATTTTACATGTTCCAGGGTAAACGGATCCGGATCTATCATTGAACAGCGCTTCTACAGTTTTTTGCAACACAGGGATAGATCTGTGGGTTAAAGTAAGAAATATATAAGTAGTTTTTCAAAAAGCTAGCTATTAGCAAATAGCAAAAAGCTATTGTGTGACAATATGCAAGAAGTAGAGTCAACTATGTATTATAAAAAAATGAAAAATGTTTTAATTTCTCATATTTTATAGAACATCCAAAAAAGATTATTCATCACTAGGTACTTCTAGCATTTTCTAGGATCTAGTGATAAGACAACGTTTTTTTACTTTCTACTCATTTAAAGACGTAAAGCGAATGCCAGAGCCTTTTAGGTACTGTATAAAGACTGTAGCCTATTAAAATATATAGTAAGGGCAGATTTTGACTATCATAGCACTGTTACCCAAAAACTATGTATATACACAAGTACAAGTTCAAATAATGCTATATTCGGATTTCTAATTTAACTTCGATGCAGAATCTGTTAGTACAAATATATAAAAGCTTACCCTTCAACATTTTCCGTGGCAAATATAGAAACTGTAGAAAATATTAAAATAGGAAAGACACTATTTTTAATCATTATAACACGAATCGCATGATTTGTTACAATATAATTGTATGCAGCAATGATGACGTCGTAATATGCAATTGCCAAATGAACTCATGCTTCACAAAAGACAAAGGTGTAGTAGATAATGAGTTTGTCAAGTAGGGTGGGACGTTACCAAAAAAGGTATAAGTCAACGTACAAATCAGTGTAAATACATTAGTGTCATAGAGTAAATAATAGACTCCTTACTTCAATGAAGTTGACAATGCTATCCTAGTTAGGGATGGACATGATTTAAAAAACTAATATCCAAATAAGAATATATCCAAGAAAAAAACTAGTAGAGTTTTGTGTAGGAATTACTCCAAAATAGCTCGTTGTCGTTGAAATGCGCAATTAGACAATTTCAATCGCTTGTTCTGGTTTCACATCCTATCCGTAGTAGTTACTTTGAGAGATTTCTGTATAAAAAATTACACACTTTTTCCCTTTTAGCAGTAGCAGACACTCCATTTATACTTTCACCCAAATTCAAGACATTACGTGTTGCGTATCACAATGGCTTTGTCTTATAGAACGGAGAAATGAAAATAATTTCAATATTATCATTACTCTTAAGGGGGGTCGAACCTACACCCGCACCGAACATCGCGATTTGCATTCAGAAGCTGTCTCACTGTGCAAATATATATTTATAAAAAAATATTTTGTGCGTTTATGGGCAGAAAATGGAATAAACTTTGTATTAGATTTCCTGTCCCCATTTCATGCAAACATTTGATTTTTATACAGTGGTGTGTCTAAAAACCATAAGCTAACTTATGAATACTCGAAAAAATACTCCCCTCACACAAGTTTTCTGAGTCAAATAATTAATGTACATTAAGATATTATCAATACTGTTTCAAAAAAGTTACAATATAAATTCTTATATATTTCATTTATTTTATATTAATATTACAATAGAGGCTATCGTGGCGCAGTGTGACAGCGTCTGGCGTTATGGTTGTGAGTTCATTTCCCATTCGAGGAATGATTATATTTAAATTATTTTCATTTCACCGTTATGGTGAAAAATCACGGTGTCGAATCTACTCAACACACTATGTTTCAAATTCGGAAATTCGGGTGGAAAGTAGAAAACGGAGTGACACGAGGTTCTCAATGCAGTAAAAAGCATGCAGATCAAAAAAACATTTAAATGATACACACAGACATTTTGTACCGTTACCACTAAAAATATTTATAAGTTTATAACACATATAAAATTAAAAATGGCATTGTGTACTCAGAAATAAGTTTTACAAAATTACCATCCCTAGCTCTGTGGCTTATCTTTCAGATACGATATTCTACACTGAGTAGAGGTTCTTAAAGTTGTAAAAGATATAATTTTCTTTAAATTGCTTATAGCGAGTTAGAAATTCGACTCGAAAAATATATTTACGTTCCGTCTATCAATATTTCGGATTTGGACGGACAGCGGAGACCGGAGTGTTTTGACACAAGAGATTTTGACTTAGACTTTGATTCACTGTTTAACCGTACCAATCGTACCACATCTGAAAATAATAGATCATAGATTATTATTTATGTAAATAATTTATCTTGTAATGAAATAAACCATTAGTTTGATTATTGGTTTTACATTAATTTATTAAGTAATGCTTATAATTGCTAAATTGGACTATTTAAAAATTTATTGTGGCGATAGCCGTGAAACTTATATTAAAAAAAATTAAATTTAACTGAGCTATGTTTAGCTGTTAAGTGTAAACGCTTAGTGTATCATTTTTGCTACGATCGCGCTACCGAGAACTTTAATAACTTGTATTGTATACTTTGATTTCACTTGTGATTAGCTTAAAATATGAAAAATGTGAATTCGAAGCGAGATCTGAAGTCATTTATTACAGAATCTATTTATTTACGATTATACAAATTGAAGTTTCTCAAACTTTCTCTATTTAACTAAAATTGTATTTAAATGAAAGTTAATTAATTCTTAATTAGTATATTTTCAGATTCACATATTTTCGACATGTACCATAATAGGCCGAGAGAACTGGGTGAGAGAGCCGGAGTGGAAAGTGGCGAATATCGTTTAAATGTTATGATTTCTTAGTAAAAATACTATACTCTATATATTACGCAGTTGAAAAGTATTTGATTTTAAATATGATAGTTATAGTTTTTTGTCTACTCGAAGAAATGTTAATATTTAAATTATTTCTATATCCTTGGTCTGGATAAACAAAGCGCGACATTGGGCTCCCCATAACATGTAATAAGTTAAAAATGGGCGGAAAGTAAGGAAGGAAGACTAAGTTTCCCTCTTAACCCGAAATATACGTGAAGACAGATCTTATTTTAGATTTATTATTGTATTTTTTACATATGTATTCGGATAGGTATATATATTTATGTATATGTTTATATTAGCTATATGTTTCATTTAAAATTTTATTGTATTTATTTATTGCACTGTACTACTATTCCGCTTCTACAGGTTGGCTGAAAGAAATCTCTTTTAGAGATAAGTCCACCGTTGCCTACTGAATTTCTGTAATGTTAATTGTATTGTTTTTTTTTATGTACAATAAAGAATATCTATAAAAAATAGTTTAGTATGTACCTATATCATGTTACTAGCTGCAATACTAGAAAGTAATCAATACCTATAAATTATTAACGTATAAGAGGCTTTATTAATGAAGTAACCTAAAAAAATTTTTTGGAGTAATTTTACAAAATATTTTTATATTAAAAAACTGCGTAATTCAAAAACTATAAAGAGTTGTTACATATGTAAATGCCGTTATGGTTAATTAGAATATTAATTTAGACCTGTATGAAATAAAAAAAAAGTCGAGTATCTACTTGTAATATATATATATATATATAATTTGTTTTTCAATTTCAGGCTTTTTCCCGCATCGCAGGGTAGACATAGAAAACCTATTGTTAAAACACTCCGTTCTCCACCTTCTGATTTCCAGACAGAGATATATTTCGGCTTAAATATAATAATTGCCTTAAGAAGGATCGAACACACAGTCAAACGCGCTGCCCCACTGCACCAAGAAAGCCTCTAAAAATAATATTTATATCATATGTATAAAGGAAGACCTAACAAAGATCTCAATACAAGATTTCTTAGGCAAATGTTTGAAAATATTATCAATATGTATGCATATTTGAGTTATTGGTACTCACATATAAGCGTTTGTCCACTCACGTTGTCATTAACCAGTGGTGCACAGAGTCGAGTGGTCTAATACAAATCGTGTACACTGCATACAACTGTTACATATGAAAATTCTAAGTGAGCACACTTGGTTAGCAAATATTTCAATATTACACTAGAACCTACACTAAGCTACTATTTCTATTACTATACCTGAAATAGCTCGTATTAGATTAAAACATTCGTAATTTTTTTGATATTTCGATTTGAAGTGCACTGATAACATAGTAAAATAATTATTTAAACTTGTGTAAATAACACCTGGGTTGGTAATGTAAACTTTTTAAGATATTAAAAGAAAGCCTGAAATTTAATATAACTGTAATTATATATTTTTAATAAAATACAAATTTAACTATATAGGAAGAGAGTCAGGGCAAAGAAAGTGTATTAATTAGTAATCATATAAATCTACGATTTTTTATATATTTTAGGCTTAAATTTTAATAAAAAAGCTTTTTTTTAAGAAAAAGCATGAAGCTAAGCAGCTCTTTCTTTTTCTTTAGAGAACATAGTTTCAAGATACTCCGATCCCCATTTTCCGCCCGAATCAGAGACATTGTGTGTTAAGTAGCGTAATTGAACGCTGCGATTTGTTTTGTCATCAGAGAGGAGAAATGAAAATAATTTCAATATAATTTTTTGAGAGGAAATCGAACCAACAACCATCAGGTATACTTGTTAGACGTTGTTACACTTTGACACTAGGCCTTCATAAAAAAAAACGATTTTTTATTAAATATTTGATATTTTAATATAATTTAATATAATTACATATTTTAATTAAACATCTCATTTCTGACGATTCAATCTCAATTGTATTTTCATCCACTATATTTTATCCTAGACAACGTCTCGTCATCATCCCCATAATTAAAGAACTAAACTGAACATTAACACCGATCCTATATCCATAATATTTACAACATTTATAATCTAAATTTAATTTGCAATAGTGCAGGTGTTCTTATCCAGTTCTTACAGCGTTTCTATTTTTACAACACAATACCTTCTCCAAAAGGAACATATTCTGACATCCTTAGAACCGGTCGGCGCGGATCAATATGACGCGGCGCGGCGCGCGTCACGTGCTCCCGGCAGCCAGCGTCCCTCGCGGTAGATTTTAACCTCTTCATCATTTTGCTACAGTATAGTTATATAATAATAACTTTAAATAATATTTCTTTAAAATATTTCAACCATTTTAATATATAGAAATATTATATGGTACATTATCCTTAACTTTTCCCTTTCTCTTTGATTATTTGACAATGTCTTGTACACTGTAAAACATGAGTCTATAAATGATATGAATGATTAATAATTATCGAATTATTTGTAGTTAATCTTAAATTAAATTTCATGTCAAAATTGCTAACTTTCAAATATGTATTAATTACTTATTACTATTAGTAAAACAGTTTCTTGTAATCAATGGATTCTAGATGCTTAGATCTTGTCTTTTAATTTTAAGAAAATATCTGTAGTATTCATGTTTAATTTAGATATTCCTGACAAAAACAATGGTTGGGGGTTGAACCCCAATCGAGGGAAAATTACGTTTTTAATATTTGGGTTGGAACAGACGGCTAGACGGCAAAGCACAGATTTTCCTATATCAGGCATACAATTTTCTTAAATGAGGATAAAATAGAAAAACAGGGGGTTATTACTAGGTTATATTGACTTTCCAGAAAATATACAAAAAACTTTACTAAATAGAAATTTCACGTAGCTATCAGAAACATTGAGCTTGGACCTACAATACAATCCGTAATAAAAACATCAAAGCATATATCATGTTATACATTTTGTAAAGTGAAAATTAATAATGTAAAAAAATTAACTATCATATACAAACTCATACTCGTATATGCTTTATCTTTGTCACATTTTAAAACATGAAAAAAGTACCTAAACCTATCAAAATGCTATACAAATATATATCCAATATTAAGATTTTAATTTTAATTGAAAACAAACTAATTGTTATCAAAGTACACAATATTATTGTTTACATAGTAAATCAATATTGTTTCAGCTCAGTTGTTTTTCGTAGATGCTACGCGGTCATTGACCGTTGGCGTAGCGCCAACTGTGCTACGCCATCGCAAACATTTATAAAGTTACTATGGAAATTTTATCTGAGAGTACGTGTATATTTAATTTTATCACATTTCAGTTATATTGTTAAAATACAAAAATTTAATTCATAATTTTAAGTACAGTGATTCAGCTTTGATTTAGTATTAAATAGTTTAGAAATAAATATACTAAAAACACCTTTGATTCATCAAGATTTATTTATCTACATTGCTTAGTGTCTAAGCCTTAGACGTTTTACTTAAGATGATGCGAATCCAAATACGTTTATCTCAGTATTATTTTTTGAATTTGCCGCTAAGTTTTTTTAGGTCTTTCCGTATTGTTATAGTTTTTTGAAAGGACTGTGGTACATCACGGTATTTTAATGAGTTGAAATTTTACTAGACAAGCAAAAATTTTGTGTTCTTACATTCCGTTTGCCATTTTCAATTCCATTCCATTATAGAGGCTGTATCGATATTCAATTATTTATAATATTGTAACATTGTGCACGAAAGCGTCTTTAATTAAAACTCTTTCCAAAAAAAGTTAAGGCATAAATACTTTCATACTATTTATATTACGAACCTCGCAGTTATGGATGGTCATCAATAATTATCATAAAAATATACGATATAAGTAGCTAACTACCATTATTACTAAACAGTAGGGAATGTGATTTGGGAAACCGTCTATTCACCGTAGACCATACACCACGCAATCTGATCAATTTAAGCTGACGCTGCAAGAATGGCGAAACAATTGAAGGTCCAAATATGTTTTATTTTTAAATACAATAATTGTTAAAAATAAAAAAAAAAAATTATCCTCATTCATCCTGAGGCCGTCATGGCGCAGTGTTACAGCGTCTGACTGTATGAGTGATGGTTGTGACTTAAATTTCAATGATCTTTAAATTATTTTAACTTCATTGTAATTCTCATTGATAAATAAATTCTCTGGATAAAAAAGTGAGTTTTGGGACTAGGTTCTCTCAGCCAATTCTGCAATGCGAGAAAAATCGTGAGATGAAAAAAATCAATCTCATTTTGAGAGGTAGAAGGAAATAATGTTGTAATATATCGCTCTCATCATCATTCTAAAATATATCAAAAAAATTCTAAAGTATAAAGACTGCTCTAAGTTATATATTGATATCATGACTGCAGCAACACGACGGCTATAGCTATTTTAATAAATGTCGTTTTATATATATCATAAGCCTACAACTATAGTTATTTAAACTACATAACAATATTCCAATTGTAATTTATAATATAGTGTGTCCAAAACTTCGACAACCTATGTATACTTTTGATAATACTTCTTAATAAATGTATTATTATTTATGTTTATTTTCAATAAATTCATTGAACTACAGTACACTTGAATAAAATACTCTTTTTATAATAGTAAAAAAAAATTAAAGAAGTCAACGAGAAAACAATTTACTAAGATAACAAGATTATTGTTTTATCAAAACTAGAGAGAACTTGTTACAGTCAAGATTTGTTATAAGTATATACAGTGTTATATCTGTATATATTATATAGAATAAAGGAAATAAAACAATGGATACCAGTCATATATAGAAGTTAATAAAAGCGCTCACACTGAAACACAAAGCTTTGTAACAATACATTAATACTGAAATTTCAATTATGCTAATATATATATTTATATTCGACTTTTATTACTTCTTTACTCTGCCTTATATTTGTATTCATCCATATATCTATGCAAAATCTTACTTAAATTAAATTCAGAGAGATGAATGGAAGAGCAATTCAAACTTACGTCAATGCCCTTTCAACTGGCAAGAAATATTTATACACTAATTTTATATACCAAAACATTTTTTAATTTGACTCAACATATAAGTTCGTATATATAAGTTTCACTGATGGTTATGGGATGGGTGCAAGTTCCACTAAATACTAACACTAATCTTTATCTAATCGTTTCTTAATATTAAGTAAATGTATTTTTTATTCTTTTTTTTATCACCTACCTTTTATGCCTACATTGCCTTATAGCCTAGTGACTAGACACTCTGTTCTCCTGCTGTATAACTTAACACAGAAAGGTAGCCAGAAAGAACCTTGCCAAAATCTTTTTAAGCTGTCTGGTATACTTAAACGTTTTCTGCCAAAATAACGCACATACTTTGTCACTATCAGCGTATTGCAGAGGTCGATACCTGCAATTATATTTAACTATAGACTATAGCGTCAAGGCAATATCGACTTAACTTTCATATATATAAAGGCTATATTTACCATATGATTCGGCTAGACAGGCAATGCCCTATCTGAACGGAATTGCCAAGCCAAAAACATACGTTCTAACTTGTTGCATAGCCTGAAAGCGTCTAAGATATATGCAGGATAATATTGAATATTACACTCGCGGGTCATTTCTAGTTTAAATTAATAAGAAATTTATAAGCTTGAAAATTATTTTTAGAAAAAGTATACAAATTTCGAACGCGGCGGGTTTCGAATCCTTCATTGGACTTGGACGGTTTTCAAGAGACGTAGGTTTTGATAAAGCAATAACCTTGTTAGCTTAGTAATTTGTTTTCTCATTGATTTTTTTTTATTTTTTTTAAATATTGTAAAATGAGTATTAATTCACGTTTACTGTGATTAAAAGAATTTATTGAAGATTAACCTAAATAATGATACATTTATTAAGAAGTATTATCAAAAGTGTACATAGGTTGTCGAAGTTTTGGACACACTATATTATGAATTACAATTGGAATATTGTTATGTACTTTCAATAACTGTAGTTGTAGGCTTATGATATATATAAAACGACATTTATCAAAATAGCTGTAGTCGTCGTGTCGCTGCAGTCATGAGACCAATATATAACTTAGAGTAGTCTTTATATTTTCAAAATGTTTTCTTCTCAGTTTAGAACGAAAACGTGTGGCATTAAATTTCATCAATACGCAAAACCATTGTTTGGGAATGATGATGAGAGCGATATATTACAACATTCTTTCCTTCTACCTCTCAAAATGAGAATGATTTATTTTCATCTCACGATTTTTCTCGCATAACGGAATAGGCTGAAAGATCCTAGTGCCAAACCGCGCTTTGCCTTGTTACCAGAGTTTGGAATTTATAATAATCTTTTTTCAATTTCCTAATGTATAAATGAAGCTTTACAAAATGTTAAAAAAATCTAAGTATTAATCTAAGTAAGTAAGTCTAAGATTCAAGTATACGATAGTATCGTAAGATTTTATATGTTCTTTATTGCACACAATTTACAAAAAACAAATGCACTAGATTTTTTTTTATTTTTTTTTCTATGAGTAATTTTGATAATAATTTATTCACTGTCAGCCACATCATATATGAGATACTAAAATAAAGTTATTTTTACACTATTTAAGTCAAAATCTATTAGTTCACAATATAAATTCAGTACAGTTCTTTAGTTATGGCGCTTCGAACGAGCAAGTAAGTCAAAGTCAAATAATTTTATTAAAATTGAAAAGTTATAGTTTTCAGTTTTCGAAAGTCAATTAATGATATAATATTTTGTTGAAAACGTACTAGAATTATATATGTTTTAAATATATAAGAAAAATCGAAATGGTAACAGTATTAGGTGTTAAAACTAAGCAATACATTTCAGTACTAAGTTAAGACTAGATTTTATAGCTTACAAATGTTAAGTTAATCTAGTAAAATAATAAGGTGTAAATAATAAGGACAGGCGTCAATATATGATTATAAATATTACAATACCGTCAGAAAATTAAGGTGTTGCCAACACAAAAAACATTAAATTCCTTTATTTCTATCATAATTTTTATTAATCCAGATAGAATATAAAAATGCACAGCAAATGTATTAATATTGTACTTCTTGCAAAACGCGTAAAACTATTCATTATGTTTATTATTGTACAATTTTCAATTTTCACATTACAAAGAAAAACTATGCTATATTACCACGCAAACAATTTATACATATATTATAAAGAATATATTACAAAATGTTTATTCAGATCTTTGAGACTCGTTTGTAAAGCTTATAGCGCTTCACAGTCCAAGTTACCCAATTTCAAATTGTATACCGATTTTCATAGAAAAATCACAAAGCATGTATAACATTTTGCCTTATATTAAAATACACAAATATGCTTGCAGCTTGAAATATCAAAACGAAAATTACAATGTAATAAATATTTTGATGTATATCGAATTCCAGTTTGTTTGTAACTTAATTGATATACACACTTCTTGCTAATCTTTGAAAGGATAGCTCGGCGTGTCCAGAACTATTATCATTTCAATTCTGGCATATATTTCGAAAGCGGCATTATTAGGATTGATTCAAATTCGATTCGGTAGAGAGAGAGCTCGGACAGTGCAGGCGATCGTTAATGTGCATTTTATAGGTGCCCTTTAGTTTTACACTTGGACCACAAGTCCAGGCACTAACCCAAGTTCCTGTCTCTGCAACGGGATGGGCTCGGCACCTAAACGGTTAAACTTCTCTTTTTTTTAAGCTTTACATCTTTTTTCAGGGATGCAAGAGAACCTGAACAAGACACTCAAGAAATAGACTAGACAAGACACTGTCGAGACACTCCGTTCTCCACTTTCTACCCGTAATTGAAACATTAAATGTAGAGCGACGGAACTCAACGCCACGCTTTATAATGGGTATCACAGCAAATAAATTAAAATATGTTAAATATAATTATTTCCCGATTGTTAATCAAACCCACAACCCATTGCGTTTACAGTCAGACGTTGTCTCGCTGCGTCAAGATGGTTTCTTCTCTTTGATGCATCCTCAATTGTATAAATATAAAAAAAATATTTTTATAGATACAATCGTGTCTATTTCATAGCAATACTTTTGAGAAATTGTTAGAATTTTTGAAAATTTCTTCAACAAAACTATACTCGGATTACACTACAGAATACGGACTTGACATATAAACCGTGATATGTTAAGCGCTTGTCTAGTGTAGCTGGGAAACGATATAAGGGTGGTTTCGCATGCGCAAAGTCCATAACAAACAACCCAAGGAAATTCAGACGGACCACGTCGCGTATACGAATAGCAGGCCTTACGCGTCGCTCTCCCTAAATAAAAATATTCCAGGACAAATACTTGTATGAAAATAGTCGTAAATTTGTGTGAATCATTCAAATTTGGCGTCCTTTTTTAATTGGTTGAGTGTTTTTTTCGTGGACAAAATTTACTTTTCGTCACAAATTGATATATTTGTGTGTTGAATAAATAAGAAAGTTTGGAATCGTTGCCCTCTTCATAAACAGGATCGTCAATTGATTTCGGTAAGTCATACACTACATTTTAATGCTTACTTAAGCATACTTTTTTATTTCTTATTCTTTATACTTTCAATATAAATGAAACAAAAATAATGTGATTTAGTAATTCATACACAAAAGCTAAGGTTTTTTGATTCATTTCTTATCACACGTGCCTTCTCGGTGTTTTTTAAAAAAAGCAATTTTCAATGAAGATGTCTTATTTAATGAAATGAAACTATTTTAACCGGATTAATCGCGTATAATTTTGGTACCAAAATTACAAATGTGTAATAATCGTGAAAATCAAAGAACTTATTATTGACTTTTTTATTATTTAAATTTCATCATATAGATTTGACAAGTGAATATAAAGTCAATAGCAAGATAACTAGAAATAACTTAGTGTCAATGCTCCCTTCTCAGCATTCCGCCCAAACTCAATACATTGCGTGTTGATCGACGACATTCAACGCCGCCCTTCCTAGAGCGGGGGAACAAAAGCAATTAATATATTATCATCCCTGAGTAGGGTTTGAAGGAAAAATATCGCTTAAGCAGTCAGATGCTGGCATACTGCGTCAAGACCAGCAATAACTAAGTTTTAAACGTTTGAGGTCCAGAGAACATTATTTTGCATTAAATATCAATAGTAATAGATTTGCCAGAGATTTGTAGTCAGAGAGAAAGTCAAATAATTTTATTCAAAATAAGAAATACAAACAATTTAGCACCAGTTCCCTATAGTTTTTTTTCCAAATCAATCCAAGTTGGAGACTTTGTGTGTTAAGTGGCGGGATTCAACGCTGCGCTTTATCTTACTAGAGCAAAGAATTGATAATTAACCTTTCCCCTGAGTCGGAATCGAACCCACAACCAATTGAGTTAACAGTCGTACACTGTCACACTGCACAACGATTGCCAAAAATAATTCAATATATAAAACATTTTTACGGTTTTAAGTCGACCTACTTTTTGTAAAAACACATGCCTCTTATAGTATATTCGTACATTGTCATATATTCAGCGAATTTTATTTACAATTGAATAGCCCATAATTTATGTGTACCCAAATTATAATTGTATATAGCAAATACTTAAAATTTATAATATTGTCCTATACAAAATGAGAAGATCAATAGATATTTTTAGTTGGTGCCCTTTACGTCGTTACTACAATGTATGGCGCTGCATATTAGTATGACTGAAGCCCTATACATTTCAATATTATTTTGTAGGATTCATTTTCTTAATATAATTGACAATATCTCGTATACACTTAGTTTATAAAAGTAAAATATGTTACAAAACACATATAGATGTTTAAGACACAGCGATTCAATATGAAATCACACCATGCTGGGTATCCAGGAATAATTTTAACCACGAAAAACATTTTCACTCCCGTCAATATACATTTTCACGTTTAAAAAAAAAATCAAAGTCCTTGCATTTCACCATTCAACACGCAATGTCTTGAATTGAGATGGAATACAGATTGTCTTGACACTAGGTTCTTTCTTAGCTTTGGCATGCGGAAAAAGTGCAAAATTACAAAAATAAAATTTAAAATTAAAACAAACAAATACAACAGAATGGTCTTAAAACAACAAAAATATGATACAATTTTGTCATAAAAGTGATAAAAGGATTTCTTATGGAAACAAGCTCTTTATAACACGTGTATTGCCGAGATAGAACGCTTACAACTTTTGATAACAATGTTGCAACATGCTTACAAGATTCCTCATCGTCTATCTATCGTACAGCTTATATATCTAAAAAGTTAGGTTTACCGTCTGTACATGGAAGATATATGAAGGAATATTATTGCGGGCATTTATCAATTTAAAAGAACCCAAAACAATTAGTTTTAATTTTATTTTCTATTTGTCTGTGCGTTTGTGCACGCTAACTTCGGAAACGGGTTCATAAAGACAAAAAATTACTTGAATTAAAATTATTAATTAGAAGCTTGTGATTTCAGTGAGGACGATAAAACGAAATAGTTTTGTTGTTAGTTTAAAAAATAAGGCAGCGGACACTGAACTTACTTGCTCTGACTGGGAAAACGATAACCCATATGATTATCGATCCATTGGTGTAAGAGCTACGATGCACAGACACACAGACATTTCAAACTAATAATACTGATCTAATTATTCATAGGTAGTTAAAAATATTTTGAATGTCAAATAAATCTTCTCAAGTAAAAATCAAAATCAAAATTGTCTGATATTTTCGAACTACGTCACCATAAAATCAAACTCGTATAAAATAATTTTGTCAAATATAGGGAATTAAAGCAATTGAGACCATTTTGGCGCAGTGGGACATCGTCCAATAGTAAACGCGATTGTGAATTGTAAACGGTTGTGGATTCGATTCCCACTCGCGGGAATAGTTATATTTATAAATATTTTCATTTCTCCGCTCTGGTACATAAAACAAAGCGTATCGTTAAGTTCCGTCACACTAAGTAACCTTTTCTGACTTCTCTCTCTGACCTGAAGCTGTAAAAAAATAAGGGAAAGGTCGCACGTAATTGGATATATAAAATGAATACTACTATTAGAGTGAACAAGTGGCATGAAATTAGAATACGAAATTGCTCTTGAAAAGGCAATAACAATGTAGCGTCTTAAATAAAATAAACGAGTGCTATTCTTTACAAAAATACCATATATACTATGAAGATTATGGAAGCTTTTACAAAGATATATTATAATATACTCTAGACGTATAAAGTTCTTAAAATGTATGTTTTTTATCACTTTTCAATATTAATAATAGGTATTAACAAAATATGTATAGAAAATAAAATATAAAGAAATGCCGTTATAGCCGCGTTGTGTTCCGCTACTCAACACACTATGATTTCGGGCAGAAAGTGGAGTGGAGCGGAGTCTTGACACAAATTTTTCTCTGACTACCCTGCTATGAGGGAAAAAGTGTAAAGCTAAAAACACTTTAGCGTCGGAGCAAAGGACTCTAGATTCATATTTTTTTAATTAAGTCAATATTAATAACTGCTAATCCTCAATTATTTCATAAATTAAAATAGATTGCTTATTTCAAACTAAATAAGCGCTGCGTTTATTCTCCTTTCTTATTAAATCAAAGTTTAAAATAATTTAGAAAATGTTTTCTAAATACGTCTTTTTCAATTTCCTAAGTGTGCGAATAACACTTTAAGAAATGTTAGAGAAATACATATATATATATATATAATAGGAGATATTATATGTGAAATGATAATACTAAATGCACAAATTCGGAAAATGACGAGTAGTATTCAAAATTGTAAACACATTCTTTTTATTCAAACAGGTGCTGTCAGTCCCGTAAGTAACTACAACTTGGCAATTTTATTTACTTTTTAACACGTAGAGTATATAAATTTAGCTTACATCAATAAATCTTCCGGCCTTCATAAGAACCTTTCTGAAGTCTTACAAATGCTGAAGCCAAAAGAAAACAGCTACATATTGACTCGCCTTCAGGCGTAATATCGTTTTGAAGTATTTTATAAGTAAAGTTCACTTTTACTTTTCTGTTTCATTACATTTTTTTTTTCAATTATTGAACTAATATTTTTAAATATATTGTAACTGAAAATGGTAAGAGTTAAAGGAGAGAACATTTGAATATAAATATTTGTTTTGCAGCTTCACCCTTTTTTCTACATGGGGCAGGTTAGTTGAGTGGGGAACGGAGTGCCAGTTTGGGCACTCCGTTCCCCACTTATCACCCGAATTCCAGACATTGCGTTTTGAGTGGCGTAACGCAACGCCGCGCTTTGTCAAATTCACCAGAGTAGAGAAACAAAAATACTTAAATTATGATAATTACACCGAGTGGGAATCGAACCCAATCAATCGCATTTGCAGTTAGATGCTACTGTGCCAAGATGGCCTCATTAGTATAGTGTAGTGTAAGTAGTACAGTATAGTGTAAGTAGTACAGTATAGTAGGTATATTTAAATATTAATTGAAGTAATATATTTAAAAACAGAACAATTTGAAAAAGACATATTTAGAAAACGTATAAAAATTTTGACCGCAGAGTCTTTTTCAATTTCCTAAGGGTGCGAATAACACTTACTGAATAATTTCTTTATCACAAGTAATCTCAAGATCTGAAAAATTCTTAATCTGCTAAAAACTACATCTAATTCGGCTGAGACAATAAAAATTAAGAAAAAACTGAAATATTTAAGACCTTGTTAAATATCGAAAGTCAGGGACACGAATATAAAATTGTAATTAAATCCCATTTTATACTGAGTCTGTTGCCTAAAACTAAATGAATAACTTTAAATTATTTAAAGTCTCGGAGGGGAAAATACAAATTATAACTAAAGCTTTGAAATTACTGTTATTTGTTATCAAACAAACTCTCGTTACTTTATATAAGCCAAAATGATTTTTATTCTTTTTAGTAGTTATATCGATAATATTTTTTATGTTTAAGTAAAAAGCATTCAAGGTAGAAGGAATCTAGAGTATTTATTTAAAGTAATACAAGTATATATAAAACTCTTACTTTACTCACTTTGTGACTGTCAAATAAAGCACAACCATAACTACCTGTCGAATAAACACAAAGTTTAACATATTTCAACATTTTTAAAGTGTTATTCACACACTAAGGATTACGAAAAATATTTTTAGAAAACGTCTAAGAATTTTAACATATTGGGATTCAAACTGGCGCCTCTTGATGACCTTCCAAGCGCTCTGACCGCTAGGCTATACCATACGGCCATACGTTGAAGGTACACCATTTCCAGTTCAATTTTCGAACAAAATAGTGTTCTGTTCCCGTTGAATATTTCGGGCTCACAATTTTGCATAATCAAATGTTTACGTTGATCTAATAAATAAGGTTGCTAGTTTTTGATTTTTCATATTGATAGCGACGATGTTGACAAGTAACTACTAGTAAACAACCATATATAAATAAAAGGCCGCTACAATGGTTATCAGTTCGAATAAAATATTAATTAAATATTTGCTGGACAATAAAACCAACATATAATATTTTTGAATGTCATAAACAATCTATAATGAATCTTTATCCAATCAATCAATGCAATCAAAAATTACATAATTTTTTGTATAACATTTATTTTATCTCTTATCTAAGCGGTAAGAGAAGTACGTAAATCTCGGTTGATCTTTGAGAACACAGTATCGGTGATATTGGAGGAAGGTCCCGTTAAAAGCATGAGGGCTCCCGGAGGGCGGACATATAAGAGGTTGATGATAGTGACGAGGCGAAATAAATCTACAGGGACCGTTTGGCGCTCTATTATCTCTGACTACTCTGCTAGTGATAGAGCGTGAAGCTTAATATATATATATATATATATATGTATGGATGTTCAGAGTTTTTGCTGGTTTTTGACGCCGCTTATCAATATGAAAAACCACAATAGTCGTATTAAATGAACTGTAGCTACCCCGATCATATAACAAAAAAAGATACGTGATCGGATAGTCAAGTACTTTATTGACAAAACGAGATTTCGCATCAACGACATTTGAATTACGGCTTGGGATCTAATATTTAGAAACAGAACATTTAGAAAATATGTAAAAAAAGTGTTAAGGCTGTTAAGTGCTTTTTATATTTAGTTCAAATGGAACTTATAAAATTATATATTTTAAAGTATTGAAATTTAACAATGCTATAATAATATTTTAGAAATTTTGTTTTGCAATAAAAATAGAGACAAAAAACAAAGCCCTGCGTTGAGTTCAGCCACTAAATATGCAATGTCTCGAAATTGGACGGAAAGAGAACGGTTTGTCTTCAGTCAAACTCAGTTCTCTATGAGTTCAGAAGGGTATCTGTGGTGTAAAAAAAATACAATTAAGCTTAAATAAATATATACATTTTACATCTAATAAGCTGTCTTCTCAAGATGCTTTCAATAATTTAGGGAAAAACGCCAAAATATCTGATATAACCAGATATAATGTAATGTACTTCACTCATAATGTTGCTCTGCTCCTACAGAATCACAAAGGAAAATTCAATGTCTATTATATTGTACCGAAGTTTGTGAATTTGGTACACTAATGATTTGCCGCAGGAAATATAAAAACGTCGTAGCTATCCATTCGTATACTCGTAGTCCTTATTCAAGTAAAAGCGGGTCGAGATGTACTTGAATAGTACTAATTTTCAAAATGTGGCATTAATATTTAAATTATTTTAATTTACCGGCCCTGGAAAAAAACATGGCGTTGAGTTCCGCCTATAACACACAATGTTTGGAATTCTAGCGGAAAATGGAGATAAGAGTGTCTTGACACTAGGTTGTCTGTACATATCCGTAAAAGATTTCCTAAGGTAAAAAAAAAAAAAAATAAATAAAAGATTGTCTCTACATACATACAGGAAAGGGACCGTAGAGGGATAATGTCTGAATGTAATTGGTTATGGGTTACATACCGATTTGGGGGAATGATTATATTTAAAATATTTTGATTACTTTGCCCTGATGTGTTTAGACACTCAACACGCAATGACACTATTTTAGGCGGAAAGTGGAGAACAGAGTGTCTTGACACAAAGTTCTCTCTGACTACCCTGCTATGCGGGAAAAAGCGTGTATATCCCATAGACCATACGTCCATATTGTTGAAATTTACATGACATTGACTTACATATTTTAAAATTTTAAAACTGTTATTCTTATATTTAAAGTAAAGTAAATATTTTAGAGAAAAATGTAATAATAACAATTTAATCATGTTTTAGCATGTTTTTAGTGTTCACACACCAAGGAAATTAAAAAACTTATTTTTATAATATCTATTCATACCCGCGCCTCTTGGAAACTTTTTTTTTATACTTTTAAAACATTGACTTACTTACACTTATCTGATTTTATTTTTTAATGAAAGCCTTAAAAATGTACGTGTAATAAGGAATGCAAATGCCATTCCATACTACGCTCAACTACAACACCATGTCGGCGTTAAAAGTTTATTATTAAAAAACAAAAACAATGTACCGTATATGATTCGTGAAAAGTCGATAGCGTAATCACATTTTTAAAACAAAAGTTAGTGCAAAAAAAATACAGAATTTAACTTTATTAATTTTAATGTTATTTGTGTATTTTGTCATATTACAATAGAATTAGATTTTTTTTTTTTATACATCGCACGTTGAGAATGAACTAGGTATTTATTTGCTTTTCGTATTACCTTTCGTTATTAAGTCTGGACTTTAAAATGTAAATATGCCTGTGTACGTAGTGGTGAAGCGTATGAGATCGCGTTATACCGACTATTTATATAATATGACTATCATTTTGATCTAAATCTAATCCGTAAAATTCACTTTATATTAAAGCTATATAGTTTTTATCATAAAAGTGACAGTATTTTATCAATTTCCTTACCAATTTGTAAGTAAATAAGTATGATAAATGCTGACATTTTTATTTTAGAAACCGTATTGCTTTAATATTTGGGATTTTTTTTCTGCTGATTTAACCATTGACGGCGTTATGCCTTTAATTTCAATGTAACTTAATTAATTTACTAAGCTTTATTTAGATTGAAGTTTGAAATCTACATCTTGCAAGAAATCACCATTGTTATTTAAACTATTAAAGGTACCTGACGTTTCGAACAAAGATGGGACAGTACTTCATGTGAGGCCGAACCTGGACACTATACAGCGCCAATCAGGTCCAATAACACCAAGCTTCTTCGAGGCCAACTTGGCCTTGCTTTTCAGTTAATCACGATACTGGCAGTCACTCAAGACGTTAAAGCCCAATGTGCTAATACTGGACGAGGATTTAATAGGAGTTTTCTCGAAAACTGGCGATACTACAAATGGGATTTTCTTTGTGGTTAATGCGAAAACTTCCGTTTTCTGGGGATTAAATTGATTGGTTCCGTTCACCCTATAAGAAGACATTCGACCGCAGGATGCCTCAAGAGAAGACAAGTTTTCAAACAAGGCACTCGTCCACGTTTGCCCGAGCAAGGCCTGCACGGCCTGTCTATAGCTGGGAGAACACCGGTCCACCGTGCTAACGATTGCATAACAATGAAATCTTAGTTTTGGCCAAAATTGCAGCCATCACACTTTTTTTAACTTGAGCGCTTTTTGCCAAAAAACCGACGATTTTTTGAATGGTATCACTATCATTCTCAATATTTGTAATTATTGTTTTTTACCACGTTACAGAGTAGCAAGAGAGAATTAGTGTCCAAACACTCTTTACTCTGGTTTATGAAAATTTGAGACACTGCGTGTCGAGAAGCGGAACTAAGCACCGCTCTTTAAGGAAAATAAAAAAAATACTTTTATTCAATAATTATTAATTCTTACTGTCAAAAAACAAAAAAACAAATCGCTTTCAACTATTGATTTATAAAAAAAAATATTTTATGTCATATGTTAATCTTATATCCCCACATTTACTACTAATATATAAAATTACTAACTTACGTTAATTTCGCTAACTAAACCCTAAATTCAGACAGTCGTCTTGATCTTGACCTTAAAAATAAAACTTTCTTTAACTCACTCTAGAAAGATGTGATATAAGTAAACCTTTTAGTAATAAGCGAGGCGCAAATTCTCTATTGTTTTAGTAAAAAATCTGTATTTGGTTCAGGACTGACTTGCGATATCTTCCAGTAATTTTGGCCGCAGCAGGATTCGAACCCGCTCCTCTTGGAAACCGTCCAAGCGTTCTGTCCGTAAAACCATGCGTTCTACATCCAGCCGGGTCGAAATTCTTATACGCTTATTTTTCTTATTTTTATTACTTATTTTTTTCTAACAATGTGTCTTGTATCATCAAGTGTTTCTTTATATTAATAATCACAAAATAGTAAAAAAAAAAAACTAAAATGTTTTTTCTAATATCTTAATCCAATATTTGAAATGCGAAAGTAACTCTGTCTTTCTGTCTGTGTCATCATAACGACCAAACCGCTGAAGTGATTGAGATGAAATTTTATATCAAGATCTTGAGTGTCTTGAGAGGAACATAGGCTACTTTCTTCTCCCATTTTTTTTAGCTTTTCTAGGAATTTTGCTGTCTTACGAAAAGTTCGCCATAAATACGAAACAGCTATAGTTAACGCGGGTGACGCCGCGAGTCGGTTGCTAGTATAACATATCATTTTGTTAAATATTATTATGAGTTCAGCCTAAGCTCTTAAGGTTTAATTATAACTGTAATAACAAAAGGTACGATATAACATATAATTTTTCATTTTTGAAAAAAGATATCCTAAATATTTCCTTATGACAGCACAATGTTAAGATGGTATTATACGGTCATTTGTAAGCAGTACGTAGATCTGTGAAGCAGAAGCACTAATGGATGCCCATATCACTGAATAATTTATTAGAGGAAAATGGGAACGCGCCCCGAAAATTCACTCTGAGACAATTCAATCATATTTCCGTATATGAAGGTGCAATAATTGCGATTATATGCACAATTTTTTAATAAATAAAAAAATAATGCCTCGAAATAGTATTAAGTTCGATATTTCTTCTCAGATACGCACAGATTTATACTGTTTGGCAGCTTCACACTTTTTACCGCATAGCAGGGTTTTTGCCGGAAATCAAAAGAAATTGCGTCTCAAGTGGCCGAACTCAACACCGCGCTTCATCTTATAAGAGCAAGTAAGAAAGTAACTCAATTATGATCATTCCATCGAATAGGAATAGAATCCACAACTAATCGCGACAATTACAGTCAGTCGCTATACCATTGTGCCACAATGGTCTCAATTTGGCTATTGGGCTGTAATTTTTAATATCGTAACAGAACTTATTTAATTGATAAGTATTAAGAAACCTTTTTGATTACTTGTTCTAAGAAATCAAAAGGATTTGAAGCTACTACATTCACGTTAAAGCAATATATTAAATAAAATCATATATGATTCTTATTTCATTATATCTTTCACATTTCAAAATAACAAATATTATATATATATATTACAAAATATTTCAGTGGTGGGATAAGAGTAGGTTATAATGTACATTAAATATTCTTATATAACTTAGTACTATAGCCTTAGTCACAACCATTTTAATGAATGCAGTATCTGCTCGCTAACGAGTTTACACGATACGCCTATTCCTATTGAAAAGAACTATAGGGAAGTCGATTTCCGCTTCTATCTCCCCCGGAAGCTAGAGTACCAGTGAATAAAAGGTACGCCAGCTTAACTACAATACACTGGGCTTACTTGTAATATTAAAAATCTTTAACATATTACAGTTATAAAAATGTACAATGGTTGTAAATTAATGATTTTTGTTGTTATTCATAAATATTTTTAACTAAAATATGATGTAAAGTTTACAAGCTTATAAAGATACATTTTTCAAAATTCATTTGAAAACGGTACAGCACCCCATTTTCACGAGTAGACTGAAGTAGCACTCGTCTGTCAGCTGATATAATTTACATTTCAAGTCACCGGTATTGATTTGGTACCTTTGCGTATTGCCTTGGCACCTAGTGTATTAATGTCTAGTATATAGTATATGGGACCTAAAGTAGGTCTTAAGTACACTTATTTGTTACTAGTGGCTTTCCGCAACTTCGTTTGCGTGGACTTATTAAACTTTTATTATGGAGCAATTTCCTTATGTATAATATAGCTGGTCTGTTATGGTTTTACATGGTGATCCACTTTTTAAAATCAGTTATAGCCTATGTTCTGCCTTCTGCCTAAGCTTAAAGGTTAAACAAAAAAGGTTTCATTGCAAGCATTCTCTTTTTAGAATTTTATTAAAGTATAGATGTATAGCTGTTGACTGCAAAGAGAAAACAATATGTTCCGAATAAATTTAAAGCAGCTACACTCTCTTTCCCGCTTACATAGAGAGGACTCGGACCTCAACGCTGTGCTTTGACAACCAGGGCGGAAAAATGGATATAATTTAAATAATATCATTCCTCAAAGGAGTATTGGTGGACAAAGGAGAATGGAGTGTCATGTTTCTAATACTATTTTAAAATGATTTTTGATTTAAAAAAAAAACGATTTAAAAAGTATTTTGTATCAACTGTTCAATCTGATAGAACGTCGAATCAGTGGAACGTGTTTTAAACAAAATTGGAGAGCATTGCTTTTTCAGTTTCGTAACAGCGCTGGAAATAAAACGTGACACTTTTATACCTATTTTTTAAATACAGAATTTCACTCGTATATACTCGTATTAAGCATTATATTAAGCATTATCATTTACATTTTCGATTTCGGATGAAAAGTGGAAAACGGAGTGTCTTGATACTAGGTTTTTTCTGACTACACCGTGCTATGCGGCTAAAAAAACTTATATATTTAGGCCATTTTGCTTTGCCTTAACTGATCTCTCATAGATCTTCTAGCAGTCAAAGTAAGTTTATATTTAAGTCATTTAATAACCTAATTAATTTCGTGTGGAAATTATAGTCACACAGAAAAAAAATCTTGGCATTAAGCAGACTTTATACGCGATTAATTCAGTCAAATAGATTTATTTCAAAAAAAAAATTCTTTTGAGTAAAACTCAAGCCTACAACCGCAGTGAGGTGTTAAATAATCACTTAATTACTTTTTTGATAAATGATAAAAAAATAAGTGCAATATATAATTTTCATTTCACAGAGGCGTGAAGCTCCGCCTCAATATTCGCTAGGTTTTTTGATTGTACAGATAAGCGAGAAAATGTGCAAAGTTAAAAAATACTGGTATTAATCTGATAAAGTCTTCGTGGATATATATCTAGTTACGTAAATATGTAATTCATTTCGCCACTCGCGTGATTAGCAATCCAGTTATGGCATAGTAACTGATCGATCGACGCAAACCCAATTTGAATACACCATGTGCAATGTCGCTACATACATACATAACGAACGTACTAGAACAACCTTATATTTATTTGTACTGGGGTCCGTGCAGGAGAGTTTTTAAAAAAAATATTTAATTCATACACTAAATTTAAATCACAGAAAATAAAGTCACAAAGAAACAGAAACAGTGGAAATAGGAAATAGTGTGGCCATATTGAGAGATCCGAGTAGACCGACTTGTCGCAGTCCCAACTCTTCAACAGTCTTTGTATTCAACTAAATATTGTTATAGCATTAGAGATATGCATTTCAGCAAATATGGGTGCAAGCGGATATAGCAGTACGTAAAATAGATAGGTAGCAGTGGCGAAGTGTCCACATAATACGATTCCCATCGGTTTCATTCTAATCAGCCTTTTGATGTCCACTGCTGGACGTCAGCGTCCCCCAGGGTGCGCTTGAGGTCCTGGTCCTCTGCTTTCCGCATCCAGCCAATCGCGCCAGCCTTTTCCCGCCGGCATGCCTTTTTTTAATTATAATATGTTATTGTTCAGGGAGAATCTAGATTTTTAACATATATTTTAACGCCGGCTTACCCTTACAAAAGTTTTACACTTCGCCACTGATGGGTAGATTGATAAAGTTCTTTACTGCACTCAACAAAATGGAAAACAAACAAAAACATTATATATGTTATATTGCAGCATGCAAAGGCGACCTTATCACTATTAGTGACAGTATTATTATAAAAATATATGATCTTGATTTTTATTATTCATAAACGTCGGTTGTATAAGTACTTATTGAGTTTGTCATAAATTATAATGAACAATCACCTAACTTTATGAGGCTGTAAAAATTGACAAATAGCACTTTAGCTCTGAATGAACATACAGCAGAGCTCACTTACAATATGTTACCTGACGTATTGTAGGTTCTATAAGTATACGGTGTATTTTTATACATAAATATTTTAATTATAACAATCTGCCTTCACATTAAAATATTTGACCACTTTTTAATAAAACATATGTAATGTATCATATCATCGAAATGGTAATGGGAATTGAACCCACAACCAATCGCGATTACAGCCAGATGCTCTAACGCGCCACGATGGCTTCGATTATTAAATTATCCGCTCTGGTGTAAGACAAAGTCAGCCACGAAATATTTCGAATTCAGGTGTAAAGTGGAGAACGGAGTGTCTTGACACTACGTTTTCTCGGATTTCCCTGCTATACGAAAAAGTGTGAAACTAAAAAAAAGTAAAGCATCTAAATATAAATAAGAGGCAAATAAAAAGATAATATCTTTCGTAAATCGTCTTTTACAATAATATTCAAAATTTACAATCGTCTCGTTAATTACAGTCCTTAGGCAATATCATCTCGAAATAGAATACTTTGAAATACTGAATAGAAATACTTTGACTAAAATGAATTTTCCAGTCTCTAGACAGACGAGGACAATAAAATTGCAATGACTTGGTTCCTCAAGTTATTATCGTTACTTTGACAATCTGGTATTGAGCATATTAAGAAATGAATTTATTATTTATTTAGAGTATACAAAGATATAAATTTAACTGACAAATTGCTAAAGAAAATAAAGTTTAAAAAAAAAACTAAAGATCCTGACAAAAACTGAAAAAAGAAACACTTTCAGAAAAATGTTTAATGGTGGTCAGAGCACTTGGACGGTTCCCTAGAGGGACAGGCTCGAATCCTGCTACGTTCAAATTTTAGTACGTTTTTAAAAAAATCATATTCCAAGTGTGTGAATAACATTTTAAAATTATGTTGAATATATAATATATAAAAAAAATGTATGTAAAATATTCAAGCAAAATGTTATAATATGCAAAAAGCAACACTTCAGCCATCCTTATTGTAAGTAATAATTATTTTCTTGAAAGAAAATCGAACCTGGGTCGTTACATCCACTAAGCAGTAACCATAAACGTTGATTATATGTTTTATATCTCTCGAGGCGGTCATAAAGAAATTAGGCTAAAGTGCTCTCACAGACAGAGTAGTTCGTTAGTAACGTCGTGAAACTTGTTTCATTATTATTATTCACACCATATGACTTTAATTATTTACTTTTCAGTAACAACCGCTGAGAACTAATTAACATCGGCAAACAAACTAAGCTGTTTTATTCTGATTGCGAAGCGAAATGTAACCGCAACTCCCTTAGTGAAGTGGATAGACGGAACTATAAATGAGTTCTTTTAATTTTGTGTATAAATTTGTAGTTCTGTTGGGACGTTTTTATGTTATATTAAAATTTAACGTAACAGAATGTATACATAAATGTATATATATTTATATAAATAAATACTTTACGCTTTTTCCTACGTATCAGGGCAGCAAGTAAGCAAAGAGAAGTGTCAAGACACTCCGTTCTCCACTTACCTCGAATTTGGGTCATTGCATTTTGACTGGCTGAAGCCAAAGCGGCTCTTTGTCTTACCAGTATGTAATAATGTCTAGATAGATGTGTACCTACATGTGTAAAAGATAGCTTATACACACATGTACATACATACACAGATACAAACATACACACACACATACATAAATACATACACAATCATAAATACATTCATACACACCCATATTTGCATACATACACACACACACACACACACTCGCACACACACACTCTCTCTCACACACACACACACACACACATACACACACACATACACACACACACACTCTCACACACACTCTCTCTCTCTCTCTCACACACACACACACACACACACACGGACACACACACACACACACACATGTATATAGATTGTATTTAGGACGTAATATTTCTAAATGTAAAAGTCCGATATATAAGAAGTGACATATCAGAAGTCTCTTTATGGTACACATCTAGGATACACAAACAAACAACAAACGAGTCAACCAACAACTCGCTAATTTTAACCGGAAAAATCACGTACATTTTGATATTCAAAGATACTTTTAGGCTATTGTAAAGCACTGGCACAACGTCTGAATGCGATCGCGATTAGTTGTGAGTTCAATTTGCACTTGAGGGATGATATAAAAAATATCACAATTATTTCCATTTCTCCACGGTAAATAACACTACTACCTAACACAGCCTCAAATTCAGACGGAAAGTGGAGAGCCGAGTGTCGACAATATTTTCCCTTTATGCATTTAATGCTTTCACTTCTAGAAGTATCTAATGTCTCGGTTTAAGCGCTTCGAACGTGCAAGTCAGTCACTTATCACTTAGCCCGCTTTAAGTTAATAGGAGCCGAAGCAACTTGTCTAATACATCTCCGGTCAAATTTTCACCTCTAGACAATCGCTTAATGTTGCCAAATGCTCACACCCATTTTTACGGTAATCCATTTTCTATGAAAGGTGAATTATGAAAACCAATTATTTCCTTTCCTTGCAATAATATGATATATATATATATATATATATATATAAATAGATATTTAGACAAACCTGAGCCGAGCTCTATTAAGACCATGCTCCTTTCTCAAAGGTTCCGGTTACTATTACCGATAAGACCGATTGAAGAATAATCTATATATCTTTGTAGACTGTTTTGTTGTATTGTCTGTATATGCAATGAAGTACTTCTATTCTGTTCTATTCTCACTGAATACCCTGCTATGCGGGATAAAATGGGAAGCTGAGAGAGCTTTAAACCGTTCACAATAGTTTTATTTAAACTAGCGACCCACTCACGGCTTCGCCCGAATAAACTCACGACTATAGCTATTTTGTATGTTCGGCCGCCCGTGCTAACGCTTAAATTAATATATAGTTTTATCGAATTACACATATATTAATATGTCAATGGATAAAAGGGAAGTTAAATAGTGGTAGACAATTTTGTTTTAAATTTTTGAACCCTACGGTAATATACCTGATGTAAGAAATTAGAATTTAGTTAAACCCTACGTTGAATACAAAACTAATAGTTTTTCTGTCTAGTGTTGAGATGGCCGGGCTGCTAATATTTATTAGACTCTAGAACAGGCAAGGCAATCTTTTAAGGTAAGTAACTAAAACTCTATGACCCTTATTTTAAACTCATGATATCTTCTAAGATATTCAAGTTAATGACATACTATTAAGGACAACATTGATATTAAGAGGTATTATCTTAGCCTTTTTTAGGATACATTTACATTATATACATACATAGTAAATTTCTTTGAAATAAAGTTATAACCACGGCATGTGTTTGTTTGCCCGGGCTCTTTTTTTATATTTTGTGTTTCTTTATTTATATCGTTTATTTATTCAAGAACACGCATTTCTTTAAGATTATGTTCTTACAAACTAAGTTGAGCTCTGTTCTGACAAATGCGGTTATCTATAATTTAGTACACTTTTATTTTTCGAAGGCAAATCTCTAGACTCTATAGCTAAACTAGACTAAAATAATTTTCTTTTGGTAGTTACTAATAAAGTTTAAAATTAAATAAGAGTTTAAAATTGTAAGTAAAATTTTTAAAATGTATATTTAGTTTAATATATAATTAAAAAATTGTGTGAAACAGGTGTTGAATATATGTGTTGGTGTGCCTGGTTACTCCGACAACCGCGTGAGGAATTCTGTCGTGAGTGCCTGATGTGAATCCTGGTGCCTCTGACGCGGGCGATAATAAAGTCGTAGGTCTGCCCCTGTGCCTTGCGGATGGTCATAACGTTTCTGTATCATGATTTAATGGGTCAGTTCGATATAAATAAGAAAAGATACAAGAGTGCAATGACATATGTACGTCATAATGGTCATCCTGACCTTTTTTAATACTTTTACGTGCATTGCAAGACTGAACGAAATACAGATGCATTATTTCCACACGACAGGGCATAAATTAAAAAAGTAAAACGGTATTACCGTTTTTACTGCTCACAAAAGGAAAATTATTTGGAAACGTCGGATGTTTTATGTACTCTGTAGAATGACAGAGGATATTATAAATGTGAAAGTAACTCTTTCTGTCTGTGACGTCATCACGGCAGGACCTCTGATCCAATTGTGATTAAAATTTTACAAAGAGATACTGGAGTATCTTAGGATCAACAGAGGCTACTTTTTGCTTTCATTCTTTTAGTTTTTCCGGGAATTTCATTGCTTGGCCGCTGAAAATACATAACAGCTATAGTTTTCGCAGGCGAAGCCGCACTAGTAGCTTTTATAATATCAGTAAAAATGTCTTCCTAGTGGACAAGTGGACTACCTGTCATTTATAAACTTTATTTCTGGTATAGGCAGTTTTTTACGTACATACCCTAAATTATTATAGAAATATTTAAATATAATTTCAAATCATTTTTAAATTTCATTTTAGGGTATGATAATGTCAGAATGAAAACGAGATTGTACGTTTGATGTGCAAGCGAAAAAATTATAATATTCATATTATTTTCATTTCGCTGCTCTATCAAGGCATAATCAAGGCAAAGCGCGGCGTTCAACCCTCCCAATCAACAAGCAAAATATCCTTGGGTGAATACCTTGGGTGAATTCCCTCTCATTACACTACAGTGCAGAAAACAGCATAAAACTGCAAAAATGTATTTAAAAATCAAATACAATATAAGTCACAACTTTTTAAATTTAAAAAGCTTCTCCATATTAATATTGTACCGTATACGTAGTACAGCTCAGACCAACACTTTGTGATACTTTGCGAATGGAAAATAATTTATAGTGCTTAACATTCAAATTTTGACTTTATTACTTAAATTATAAAGTTTCATATTGCTTGTAATTTTGCTTAGTAATAGCTTTTTGGTTACTTAAGAGAATGGGAGATGCTTCATATTAATTACATCTTCGAGCACTTAATTTAATAATTAAGGATTATGTTGTATAAATTTATTGAAGCTTCACGGCGTCCTTGCTCTCTGAGACACGGCACGATAATAGCGATATTACTATTATAATGGGTTCAAATAACTGAAAAATTAGATTTTATATTACAATAAACTTGAGTTTTAGATCAAAGTACCGTAAAAATTAAGATACGTAAAAAATATTTAATGATACTAGAGGCCATCGTCACACAGATGGCAACGTCTTGACTGTAAGCGCGATTGGTTGTAGGTTAGATTCCCTCTCGGGGCAATGATTATATTTAAAATATTTTCATTTCTCTGCTCTGGTATCTAAGACAGGGCGGCTTTGAGTTCCGCCACCCAGAGCGCAATGTCTCGAAGTTGGGTGAAACGTGGAAAACGGCGAGTCTTGACTAGGCACTCTTTTCCCGGCTATGCGTGAAAGCTAAAGCTGAAAAATTTTATTAGGTCTTGAAATTAACCTATTTTTAACCGAATTAATCGCGTATGATATTGGTATTCGAAAATACATTTTAGAACCTGGCGTTTCGAACTCTTTACAGTAGTCCGTGGTCACAGGTAGGTAATTAGGTAGACAGTCTAGTTTCATTTCAAAATGTGTAATAATCGTGAAAATCAAATATCTTATTATATAATACTAGATCGTTAAATTAACGCCATATTAGATTCATTTATTTCGAGTAAAGATTTAATGAACTCACAAAAAAAAATTGTGTACTTTTAGGACTCTTTGTTATCTAATTTCTCCATATTTTCGGTACTTTACACATTGGAATCCCAACTACTTGGGAATAGACATTGACATGAATCATTATTATTTTTTTAAAAAGAAATACATGTTATTTATTGTATTTTTATGAAAATATAAATTTTATATTATATTGATATAAATATATTGACAACAAATCTCTTGCCCATGACTGTCTATAAGAGATTGCTATATTTGATATATATAGATTGATAAGGCTGCCATTACACAATATGTCTTTTAAATTATGCATACTACACGTGAATTGTAAATATTATTACATTTTAAATATGTAAACGATTCAGCTATGTCCTCAAATCACGCGTAAAGTCCCTATATGGGATCAGTTACATAAAAAGAAAACCACTAAAATAGCCTTTTCATCCTCGAACGTCTTCAAAGGACGCCCTTGCTTGACCCTTTTAATCAGTATCTTTTCTAGAAATTGCCTTTTAATTCAATGTCGTAGATATACTTGTTGCTATCTGTAAGATCGATGTAATTGTGTTAGCTTAGCAATAGCCTAAAGTTTCGATTAATAGAAAACAGGTTTAGGGAAAATTGAGTTACGAGACGACAAAATATTTATCTGCTTTTTGTTAATTTAATACCAAATTTAGTCATAACTTATCTATATTATGTATATTTCGTACATTAAGATATTATTAACGTTTTTAAAGTGCTATCTACATATTGAGCATGTGAAAAACATTTTTGGAATACATATAAAAATTTGAATATAGCGGGACTCGAACCAGTGCCTCTTGGAAACCGCCCAAGGGCTCTGACCGCAAAGCCAAACGCTCGTCAAAAATCTTATACGCTTGGTACAGCTTATTTTTGTTGTTAACATCTGTTTAGAAACATTTTTACATATTTCTACTACCCTTGATTGTCGACAATAAATCGTAGATTGATAAATTACCTATTAACATAATTATGATTCCGGTGTAAATTGTTTTTTTATTTAAAAAGTATTTACACCATTGCGATTGAAACCATCCTCAAGTAATTGAATTAAAACGAAAAGCGGAGAACGGAGTGTCCTGTCACTACTTTATTTTTGCCTACGCTGCTATTCGTGAAAACCCGTGAAATTATATTGCATTTTTATTTAACAATTTGCTTTTGCGCCATGTAATGAACGTTATAAATATAATGTAATATTTAGAAACATGCCGACATCCTCGTGCTACATTTTACCTTATAAATATATCGGATTTTCACTTTGATCTAGCAACCATGAAACATCTACTACTGTACGCTGCCTTTACGCTTTCCCTAACAAATACTCATATATTATACGTTTTTTTATATGGAGCTGTAGGATGAAAGAAATATTGCTTTTCGTTTACAGATTTAAATTCTTGTGTGTTGAAAAACAAAATCCTGACACCACAAAAATACCATTATAATAATAATTAAAAGGTTTTATTGTACATCGACAAATAGAAATAAAAAAGACATATTTAGAAAACGTATAAAAGTCTTTTTCAAAGTCTTTTTCAATTTCCTTAGTGTGCGAATAACATTTTAAAAAATGTTAAAATAATAAATAGAAATAAAAACAGAAAATAAGTTTAATAAATAAAAACATGCGAAATTAAATATTAACAAAAAAATATACAAAGTACAAGAATACTCGTATCGTGTACAATAGGCGGCCTTATCGCTAAATAGCGATTTCTTCCAGGCAACCTTAAGTCATAGGAAATAGCATATTAAGAACTATATTATAATGGATCAGTTTGACGCTTTTTTCCGCATAGCCATGTAGGCAGAGAGAACCTAGTGTCATGACTCTCCGTCCTCTACTGTCCGCCAGAATTCGAGACAATGCGTGTCAAGTGGCGAAACTTAATAATTTAACGTTACGCATTGCTCACCGGAAGGAAATAAAATAAATTCTAAAATCGGTAGGGAAAATGATTATTAGACCATTTTTTGTTAACATTTTTTAAAGTGTTATTCCCACACTTAGGAAATTGAAAAAGACATATTTAGAAAACGTTACGTATACGTTTTCTAAATATGTCTTATTAGACCATTTGCCCGAGTTGGGATCGAACCCACAACCATTAAGATTACAGTAACACTATCAAACTACGTCACAATGGTGAAATTATTATAAATAGCTTACTCGTATACAAATAAATTAAATTAGTGACTGTTTTTAATAATGTAAAAATTCTTGTCTTGTATGTCTTGTAATGCCTTGCAATGTCTTTAAAAATTTTGTCTGTTTGTTTGTTCCGGCTATGTCTAGAACGGCTAGAGCGATTTTGGTGGTCTTTCACTTTCAGGTACCTTATATAATAAGGAGTAAATTCGGCTACTTTTTTTTTAGAATTCCAGGCGGTCAAAATCACGGGTACAGCTAGTAAAATATAAATTGTTTCTTTTTCAATTATACAATAAAACGCAAAAGTAAACATTGTATAAAATTAAAAGACAAAACCCAAAACCAATCGTACTTTTTTAAATTGTGATGAAATATTAAATTTCACACTCATAATTGTTTATAACATATATCCATATTTTCTTTACAAAATATATAAACCTTAAAAATCGTTTTAAAACACAAAGAATTATTCTCAACTTACTGTGAAACCGGTACATTATTTCAGTCCAATGAATATTTGGAAGTCCCATTTAAATTTAACCAGCATCGTGGGGAACTGTGCATCAGTAATTTACTTCAAAGGCTATCAAATTAATCAAACTTATAGCCTTTGTGAGCAAAATTGCTACCTATCGAACTATTTCTGATGTTGCAATTGTTCGTACGCGTAGTTAAATATGCTAACAATGTTACTAACGCTAGCGGTGATTTAATTTAATATGGAGTAGTCTAAAAACGAATATAGCAATTTTGGTACAGGCAATTCTTATTTTACATGCTTAATATATAAAATAGAACTTTGGTTTTTCTTTAGTACTCGTATTTAAGGTATTTTCAGCCCATCGTGGCGCAGAGGGCCACTACCTGACCAAACACGACGGTTGTGGTCTTCAGTCGGAGGTTTTTAAATTAAACCGCGGAGTCGAGCTTTGTCCCTTCACGAATCTCGAATTCGCGTCAAAAGAAGGCACAGAGTGTCATAACACTACTAGGCAGTCTAAAACTTGAAACTGAATGTTTAGTTCGGGTAAAAAGTAATACGATTTAAAAGTATACGAATATCTGTATCTGTATTTGTTAGTAACCAAATTATATAACATATACTTGTTTAATTTTTTTAATTTAAAAAATAACATAGTACCTTTATTTTTAAGAAAAATAAAAGCTTTTTGAGGAACCGTAATTTATTTTATAACTACAATATATAATATTATTTTTATATTCGCGTGGGTGTTTTTACCTGAGTTCGGCTTTCAATAAATTTCAATTATTTTCTATTTTCTAGTGAAATTATCGTGACTTTGGTTCTGACTTTGAGAATTTAAGTGCTAATTGCTATTTAGGCTAAATATTTATTTACGTATATTGTTTGTTTAATGATATATATGTACAGTAGTAGACAAACTATATAAAATAAAAGATTAGAAAAGTCAATTTATGTACATGAAAGTTTTAAGAAAAACTTAAATTGAGTCTAATTGATTTTATATTTTATATGTGCGAAGCTAGTGCTCTGTCAGTCTGTCTGTGACGTGATTACGACTAAACCGCTAAACTGATTGTAATGAAACATTATATAGAGATATTTGAAGACTTTAGGATGAATATAAGCTACTTTTTTCTTCCATTTTTTTATTTACTTCAGGAATCTCATTGTTTTTCGAAAAGACCACGAAATAGCGATAGCCCAGGCGGTTGAAGTCACGAGCGGGTCGCTGATTAAACAATGAAATGAAGTGACAATAAGATAATGAACCAATTTATTTAATTATACATAAAATACTATTTCTGTAAGTTACTTAGTGACTGACAAACAACGGATAGCCGAATCTACAATAATTGACATAGAAATTAGAAATTTGGCATTTAAGTAAGTTTCTTAAGAAAGCTCTGAAAAAAGGATTTCGCGAAATTACTACAAGGACGCGCGAAATTACTACAAGGACGTGTATTTGATGGTCTACTTAAAACTTTTATATGTTTTCTAAAAATATGTTTTCAAATATATATTTATACAATATAGGCCTAAGCCTTACTTAAACAAACTTTGTACTTGTCAAAGTCACGTAGTAATGAAATATAAGATAAGCACCCGAAAAACGAATATAGCGAACGTGATGTTTATTTTTGCCCGATTGGAGACTTCTAGCGTGTTTCTTGTTTCGTTTAAAAAATCGTTGAAATATTATAAAAAAAATATCTATGAATACATAGCAATAGCTTAAAATAGTAAGCAATAGCTTAAAACTCATCTCACTCTCACTCATCAGTCATGGACTTATGAAATGGAGCTATCTTACAAGAGCAGCTTTCAGTGGATGGATGGATTTACAGGTCCAGGTGGGGCTTAAAGTTGATTATTTATATTATTAATAGAATATAAATAATCAACTTTAAGAATTTTACAATAACATAAATTCATACATAAATAATATTATATTGACAATAACACAAGTCCATACATTATTAATATTAAAAAATATATATTAAAAAGGAGTTAAGGCTAATCGGCTTTATACTATATTAGGTAATAAAAGTCCTAATATTTTTAAGACATATAATTATAACAAAATTGTTCTAAAATGTGATTTTTCCCATTTTATTTCATGTAAAAATTCAGATTTTCGAATAGAGTGAATTCATTAAATTTGAAAGTCAATTTCGCATAATTTTATTAAAAATAATAAGAAACATTCTTCATTTTTTCAACGTCAAATAATTTACACACAAAAATAACTTTATTCAGTGTTTTACTTTATTGCAGTTTATTTCACTGAAAGTGGGAAGGCCAACTGCATTTGCCCGTCTAGACATCTGCAATGCTTTGATAACCTATGTCTACCGTCTGATAAGTTTTGTGAACTTCTTCTCAGTTCTTCGAATTTATATTGAGCTTAAAGTTTTAGTAACTTTTATAAGGGGCTAACTTCCATTAAAAAACATGTTTGAAATACTCATGTGCACAGGATATTATAACATAAAACTGTGATTTTTTTAATTTTCAAACTGATAAAACAAACTGAAATGTTACACATACAAATTAAAATTTTATATTATTTTGAATTAAAATAATGTTTTTAACGTATATTCATATATCTATTACTAGGTATACTTTTCATTCAACGATTATTCTAGGTTGCTTATAGCTAGTAGACGATAACGATCGATGCGTAACATATGCGTTGCCATAGCAACGTGTAAGTGTTTCTAATTAAATATTATTGAAAATATTGGTTCTCGCCACTCTCTCCATATTAAATAGTTAATAATACAATTATGCATTCCAAACTTCATAATATTTCGTCCGCATGATATTCATAAAAGGCGATACAAAATCTTTCCATCACGGATTAATATAATTATTAATGGTTTTTCACATTTAAAACGAACAAATCATCTGATTTGTGCTTAACTGGTATGGCATATACGTAACATTGACTTTGTATTTTATTTTTATGTTCACGATTGTTCCTGCATAGGAGGGTAGTTAAAGAAAACCTAGTGTCTAGACACTCCTCCACTTTCAGCCTTAAATCGAGACATACTGTCTGCCATCAGGCAAAAGCCTGGGCGGGGAAATAAAAAAAAATATTTTCGTGGTAATCGAACCTACAACCTCTAACAGACATTGTCCGACTGCACCACGAAAGCCTCATATATTTGTTAAGAAAATAAACTACAATTCTGTGAACGTATCTATATGAAGATACTTAATATGAAATATTATTCTTTAAATGAATAAAATGTCAAAAAAATATTCTGTGGGCATTTAGTAAAATTATTTATTCGTGGAAAGCTTTTCTCCCGAAACGGATTGTTTCAACAGAAACGAATGTTGCAACAACGTTGCGGAAGCAATATGATTCCTTAATCATGAGCTTTGACTTTTGAAATTTATTAATCGTAAAAATTTAAGGACTATTAGTCTACTATACTTATTTAAACTTATAATACTTACTTTTTTTTTTTTCTTTCAATTCTCGTGTAATTTAATTTTCGTTGTATTTATTAGTAAAAATAAAATCACACCTACTTTGAATTGAATATTACTTGTTTTCATTCTATATATTAATTTAAAGAACTCTCGTCTCTCAACGATTATTGTCTCGAATTCAATCGAATTCAACGGCAAGTGGAGAACGGTATGCCTTGACACTGATTCGTGAACGTAAATGAAAAAAAACACACATCTGTAATATAAACATCTGTATTAATAGAAGAAATATATTCTTAAACATATATTTAAAATTTGGTATAAAATTATTAATAATATAAGTCCATTGTGACTCAGTGGTACAGCATCTGACTGTAAACACGATTACTGTGGGTTCGATGCTTACTCGAGGAAATTATTCTATTTAAATCGCTTTCATTTTCCTGGAAAGCTGAAGACAGAGTGTCGTGACTGTAGGTGCCCTCTTTCCGCATCGCTATGAGGGTAAAAGTTTGTAGCTGTAATAATAATTTCAGAATTGCTATTTGTATATAGTTTTGGAAAGAAATCACAAAAATATAATTAAATATATACATATAATATAAAAAATGCGTAATTAAAGTCGATATCGGTTAAATCGATAGAAAAACAGGCAATTTACTTTGCCTTGACTAAAGATTGTATGTGTGAAAATGTTTATTAAGTGAGCCTACTAAGTCACGTTCACAGGGACAAGTTAATTGTGGTATAAATCAGCGGGGACTTTATTTATTGTGTTTTACTATTTTTTTATTATAGCTTTAACATTCTCTTTCTTTTAATGATACAAATTAATAAAAATACATTAGAGATTCTAGTGAGTGACTTATGCTTATTTGGAGATCAAAAAAAGAAAAAAAGCTCAAAGCAATACTGCAAAAAAATATATATTATTCAAATATAATTAAAACAAGGTTATATTATTGGCAAAAGATTAACAAGACGAATCAAACGAAAATCAAACAAAAATATAGTGTTTTCATGGCCGCCAGGCATTACCATCCTCAGATTTGCTGCATATCAATTATAAGGAGAAACTCTTTAGCATTCCAAGGGTCCACGGCCCGGTTGCCCATAGCGTTGCCGAGAGAGGAACTTGGAGCAGTACCTGGGGCTGGTGATTCAAGTATACGATTAAGGGGCCCCTTGAATATGTGCATCAAGGCTCGCCTCCACTGTCAAAGCTCCTCTTTGTACTTTAGCTTGCAAGAATTGATTACAGACAGTCATTTACCGGGATAAGTGAAACCTAAGCTTGAACCTAAAAGGTTGTAACAATCGACACCTATGAGCGTTTGATGTTAAAGACTGAGAAATTAATATTTGAATTTTCTAATTTTTTGTTGGCAGGACAGTGTCTTGTCTCTAGGTTCTCTTTGCCTATGCTATGCGGGATGCTGAACGAAATAAATATATCAAATGTTTTATTTACAGTTTTATTCACAAATAATATAACTTCTATTTTCATATTTAAATTCTATTTTAATATAATAACATTCCTAGACGTAAGTAAAATTTAATATAGTAAAAGATAAAAGTGCTTTGTAATTTTGCTTTTCAGACAATAATTTAGATCTTGTATAAATATTATTTAATATTTTTTCTTTGTTACAAGTTTATATTGAAGACTATTTAATATCAGATAAGAAATTTGAAATGCTATGTTATAGGTATGCGTAATATAATATTACAAACTAGCGATCCGCTCGCGGCTTCGCCCCCGTAAACTATAGCTGTTTCGTATTTTCGGTGGTATTTAGGTAAAATAATGCATAAATTCCTGGAAAAACCAATAAAATGGGAAAAGCAAGGGTAGCCTAATGTTCATCCCAAGACCCTCAAGTATATCTATTTAAACTTCATCACAATCGATTCAGCGGTTTGGCCGTAATGACGTCACAGACAGACAGACAGACCGAGTTACTTTCGCATTTATTGGATTATATATTGGATTGGAACCTCCTCCTTGGAGATTTCTCCTCCTTGGAGATTTCTCTTCCATTAACATAACAATAAAACAAATATAAAAACCTTAACATGAGCTAGTACTTCTAAGTTTTTTCGAGTGTTATTCACAAACTTTAAAAATATTTATACGTTTTCTAAATATGTTTTTTAACCTATTATTTTTACAAAATAATAATATTTTGAAATATATATTTTGTTCTTAACAATATTTTTTCCACAATATTCCTTAAATATTTTTTCCTTTATATATCTTAATCAAAAATATAAGTAGTATGCTAAAGCTTTAAGCTGCCATCACTTAATTACATAACAATGAGGAACGTTCATCACAAGGTCTTAGCTCACAGCATACAGCTTATGTGTTATGCATAAAAGAAAAAAACAAACAAAGCTATATAATATTCAGCGAAATGTACCCCAGTGCCTACTCATATTGCTCATTGTATAGCGTACCCAACCTACAATCTTGTACCTAGAATATTTAATATTTCGGATGTATCAGTGTGTAATCTTCACATATACATGTTTTAATATAATACACACAGAATAATACACCATGGGGCTATTGTAGCGCAGTCTCAGACTGTATTAGCGATGATTGTGGGTTCATTTTCAACTTAGGGGAATGTATTTATATTTCAAATTTATTATCATTTCTCCGCTTTCGTGACAAGATAAAGCGCGGCGCTTAGTTCCGTAACTCAACACAACAATGTGTCAGATTCGGGCGGAAATTGAAGTATGGAGTGTCTTGACACCAAAAGAATAATACACATATTTAGAAAACGTATAAAAGTTTGAACGCAGAGCAGCTTAGCCATGCGTTCTGGTGAACGCAGCGGGAGCGAGCAGAGTGCTTGGACGGTTTCCAAGAAGCGCGGGTTCGAAAATATGTTTATCAATTTCAATTTCCTAAGTGTGTGATGAGTACTTAATTTTTTTTAAAATACAGTGTATCCTTGCATTGATTTAATATTGATAATATTAATTATACAAACATATATATATATATATATATATATATATATATATATATATGAATAAGTATGAATGAACAATACTTTTTTAATAAATTATTAAACTTATAGAGTTGTGTACACTCTTATTTTAAAAGTTTTCTATATATGACATATACAGTCAATAGTCAGTTGTATTTTGTACAGTACAGTATGGATAGGGCAGAGGGGTATAGAGAGTGTGAAAATGCGACTAAGGTGAACTTTTCCATTTTACAGCAATAAGACAAAGTACTACAACTAGTTAAAAAGTATAATGAAACAAGCAATGCAATTTAAATGGAAAAGTTCATATTGCTAGAAAATTTATTAAGGAGCAATTTTCTCAAACACTCTGGAGAAACTACTTGCTTGAATAAATTTACTGTATTAACATACAAAAATTTAGTTACTTTGACGGACGAACGAATTGGCATAATAATTATAGTCGGCGAAAACGAAAAATGAAATTACGAACTGTTTATTTACAATTTTGACAGATCTCTTGTAAACTGCGGTTATGCAGCAAAAGAATTAAAACATTTTTTTTTTGGTCATAAATCGTTTGCAAACTGCCGACGTACAACACAATACATGTTTTTTTTTAAATTGTATTTACTAATTATTTATTAATGTCAATACTTTCCCAACTAAAAGACATTGATGCATAATTTTTTTGTTAATTCTTGTTATTATCCTCACAGATGAATTTATATTTAGAAAACGTATAAAAATTGGAAAGCAGCGGGATTTGAACCCGCGCCTCTTCAATCTTCAATTTTCGAAGTGTGTGATTAACACTTTAAGAATATGTTAAAAATATCCTCCATGTGGATCACTGAACATCTCACACGCGGTTAAATACCGTTATGATATGTCCCGTAAATGAAAGACCGACCATTTTCAGTAATGACGTTCATTCAAATTATCGGCTCATATTTGGCTTGTACATTTTCATAATAACCTCTCACACAGTGTCAATGTAACAAATATATCGACACGCCAAGTAGCTCCTTGGTTACTGAACGCTACAAATTTGTATGTAAATGATATTTAATTTTATTTATTTTTTATTGTTTAGTGGTTAAAAATCTTATTGCTTAATGTAGGCCATGAGTTCGATACGTTTATATTATGAAAAAAAAAATTATCCATATGTGAATAACTTCAAAATTGTTATAAGCCGCTTTGTGTTTGTACTAATAAGATGATGACCTAAAAAACGCATATAGACTAACCGTAAAACTATGATTTCAATGTCTCAATTTCGTAAAATGGCGAATGGACACTCTTGACACTAATTTCTCTCTGACACTACCCTGTGAAGCTGGTAAAACTTTGAAATTTTTACATCGCTAGTAATTATTCTAATTATTCTAAATTGAGTCATCTTCATTATCAATTTACGTTACGCAAAACAAATAATAGACCATCTTCGTACTCAAATTGCTTAAATGAGTGAGAAGAAATTGATCAGTCGTTTAAGTAAAGAACACAGCTTTACAAGCAAAGACTTACGTAAAAGTATTTCATATGGAAAACGACACAACTTGTACCTGAAAACATTATTTACATTGATTTCGTCTTATATATATATATATATATATATATATACATTAATATTAATATATATATTACATTTTTTTATTCGAAGTGGTCTCTAATAGCTGAAATACAGTCCTTTAAACGTTGATGCCAGTTATCAATAGCAGCGCGCACTCTTACTATGGAAAAATTCTTAGCTGCTATAAATTTTAAACCAGTGGATTAAGATGAGGACTATATAACGCCCAGTCTTTATCTCTAATGAAATCCGGAACGTTCGTTTCTAACCAAGATACACTTGTTCCTATATTTTGATACCTTATTCACAAAAATATGGCTCAGTCACTCCTTCACAGCTACCATAGCTTGTACGTTGTACTCTGTTGATTAGTTAGGAGCTTTCTTTCGCCTTTAGAGCTTTCAGCATAAACACAGTAATTTTATTTGTTATAAAAATATTTATATATTGTAAAAAAAATCTAATCTGTTAACAATTTTGTGTGACCTCCCTTTGCGTACCGCTTAAGTAGTTGTTTTGATTTTACCCCCCTATTCTTTTTCAAATTCTATGCAAGTCCTAAATCATCTTTAAAATACATGACATGGTTCTAGGTATTATGTTCATCTCCCGAGATAAAATCTTTTGGTTTCGGACAGGATCTCTTCGAGTACTTTCCCTTACTGCTTTGGTCGCCTTTTTCGTACGAACACTACTGTCATAATCCGGTCAGATCTTTTCCTGGCATAGAGCAGGTTTTATTGTTCCTATCAATAGCCCTGTATACAAACATTTGATTAATACCAAGCGTTTTAAAAATTGTATTTGGCACCATTCCTACTTTATGTAATGCCTACACAGCGATTTAGTTCTCTTTATCATCTCAAAAGTGATATTTTGTTTATTTTTAATTACAACAGTATTTATGGCCAGACTAAGTATATAATATTATATATACATAATATTTGTTTTAAGGTCAATATGATAATAACTTCAAGTGGGTCCAGAATTCAGTGACAATATTATCTACACGCAGTGTGTATACGATAATAAATAAATATGACAAATACGACAGGAATGAAGTGAGCTTAATAAAAGTGTCTCTCTCCTTGGCTATATGCGTAAAATGCGCGTAGTCCACTAATATACCTAAACGTGTAGCAATTGGTTTTTTTTGTTTTCGAATTCGAATACAGTCAAACGTTTCGAAAATAATCGCTTAAATATTATCAAACAAATCGAGGAACATTTGCGGCAATCGTATATGTTGTTTTGTCTATTGAAATTGTATATTCACTTTTGGAATAAATATTGTATGGCGTTGTAACTTTATTTACGGTAAATTTCATTGAAATCAGTTGAATGATTTTATCGTTCATAAATAACTGCGAGATAAATCTGCGTAAAATCAGTAATATTTAATCATATTATTAATATTTTAAGAATATTTGTGTTATTATATAATATAATTTATTTAAATTGTACTTTGCATCTAGTGTCTAAAATTTTTAACAAAATATGTAATTCCTTTAATATATAAACGAAATCCTCTTCTCATCTAAAAAATACATAAAATACAGCTTCACGCTATTTTCCCGCATAACACAAGATAAACAAAGAAAACCTGGTGTCAAGGCACTCTGCTCTAAACTTTCCTCCCAATTTATTTTACCAGACCGGAGAACTGAAAATAATTGTAATATAACCTTTCCCCCTAGACAAAAATTGAACCCTGGACCAATCGTGTTTATAGTCAGACGTTGTGCCATTGCGCCACGGTGGTGATAATTATTATAAAATATAACATAAAATTTCATTTATCATTTACGCGGGATGGAGGTTCTAGAGAAGGCATGTCCTGAAGCATATTCAGCATTGAGTCTTCACCTGAGCCGCAAACATTTACTTGTTCATTTTACTGCAATACACATACATAATGTTTCCAAGCGAGCTATGAATACGCGATGGCGCATTTTTTATTCATATTTTAATTTGAAAAATTACATTTGAAAAAGATTTGTACGAAATATAAAATACTTGTTAAGCAATTATTCATTGGTTAAGGGTAATGGGTGTTCAAACAGAAATGTTAAATATGTTTTTAACATTTTTTTTAAAGTGTTAATCGCACACTTAGGAAATTGAAAAAGACATATTTAGAAAACGTATAAAAATTTGAACGCAGCGGGATTTCAAAACCGTTCAAGCGCTCTGACCGCTAAGCCATGCGTTCTACATCCAGCTACGTAGAAATTCTTATACGCTTATTACTACAAATATTTGTTGTTGTTCTAAATATGTCTTTTTCAATGTTTAATGTGTGTTAAAAACAGATATCAGGAAGGTGAAGTAAAAGGTGGCAACTAGTTAGCACAATATATTGTTACACCTTTTTTATACACTAATATAATTACACTTTACACAATTAACACTGTACACTCAAGCACATATACACATATACGTATTTTCACTCTTACCACACATGTATACTGTACTGTACTAATCTGTCAAAAAGTTCCCTTAATACAGTAATTTTCCCACTCTTTTTTACAATAATCATGAGGGTATTATTATTTTATTCATTGTAAATTTATTAACTAATTCAATGGTTAATATCAGGCAATCGTTAATATCAGGGTATTCACCCTGATATTAACGATTGCCTTACATATGGTAGGTTAAAGTTGTATATTTTGTTTTGTGTAAAATTGTCAAAGCCAGATGAAGTCGTTGAGGTGCAGTAGGACAGTTGGTGGACAGTGATTGGTGGTGGGTTTATCCCACTCAGAGGAATGTTCATGATTGAATTATTTTTATTGAGAGGAGGAGATATGGTTAACAAGACAAACCGCGGCTTTGTTTGTCCGTCACTCAACACGCAATATCCTGAATTTGAGCGGGAAGAGGAAAACTAAGTGTCTTGCCGCTGAGTTCTCTGACTCTGACTCTGAGAAATTATTATCCAGTAAAAGGCGTGAAGCTGCAGAAATGCAAAATTAATAATATGATTATTGTACGCTTTTTTATATATTTTTAGCTTTTTTAAAATAATATTAACATACTTAAGATATAAAAAACTTTTTTTAAGAAAACGTTTAAATATTTGAACGCACCGGAATTTGAACCCGGTGGGGTCATTTCGACGAGGAACAGGTAGAATCCCTCTGCGTTAAAATTTATACATGTTTGAAAAAAAACATTTTTTTTCATTTATTTCCATTGAATACTGAGAAGTAAAAATCAAACATTTTCTCTATATTATTATTGACGCAATTTTACCAGTCATAAGTACATATATTAGTGGGTCAAATATGTACATTTTAGATGCAAAATTGCCAAGTAAGCTATTAATTTTCGTCATTGAAAATTTTCTTAAAAACTTCAATACCTACATCTTAATAATCTCGAATCACATATTGCCGCATCCATAAATAGTTGACTTGAGCGACACGAGTCCACGTTGGCAATTCACATGACGGCAACTGATCGATTTAGCTGTCTAGTCAAATGCCATATCTATCCATAACGCATGGACTGCCAGTCACGTGGACCCACTTAAATCAAGTTAAAATTTCATTATTTATATATGAGTATTTTAATTATTAGGTGAGTGTGTTGTTTTTCATTATTTTTCATTTACTTTGTAAAAAATGGATAACTCGGGAGGATTATTGTATTTTATATATCTTTATTTTCGTATTCTTGTAAAGCAAAGAACGGCCTTAGGTGTCGCCTCTAAACTCTAATATCTCGTCTTCGGGCGGCAAGTGTATAACGGTATCTCAATGCAAGTTTCTCGCTGATTCTATCCGAGTTACACGTGAGAAAGTGCTAAGCTAATTTAGGACTACTAACATACAGACACACAGACTAACTATTAAGAAGTTATCATTTAGTTGATCTTTTAAAAAATTAAAAAATACAGCCTAACTCTTAAAACATTCAAATGCCGCTTAATTTAAATCCACGACAATTCTAAGCATAGCTAATTTTTACATTGATTTACAACTTTTAAGTATTTACCTCCTTTATCTCTGCTCCAGTTTTCGTTCAGATCTTGAAAAAACCTGTTTTAAAAATTAACATTAAAAAAATATTATAATATATATGTAAAAAGCCACAATTAACGGGGTCAAACATTACAATATTCTCTCGTAAATATGATGCTCTACGCTCAGCCTCATTAAGCCTTTATTAAAAACCTCATTTCATTATGATGCGCACAGCTTACCGTCTTTCATTATTACATTTTATACATCCACTTTATACTATTTTCATACAATTTAAAAATAGCTTTTCCATAAAACTTGCTTTCGCAATCCTTAGGTTTTTCTTTGTCCGAGCGAGGTAAAGTAACTGGACTGTCCAAATAACAGTTCTATTCTTTCCGCCGTTTTCGGATTGTGTGTTGGGTGACAGCACTAAGCACGTTTTTTTGTCTGACCGCATAAACGAACACAATTTTCCATTTTTTTTTAACTTCTAATCCTAACGCTTGTTACCAAATGTGTCAAAATAAAATCGAATTGATTTATATTTTTTTTAATGTCATAGGTGAAATAAGGTATATGGGGGTTATGCATACGATAGCTTTATCCAAGATATTGTTGCTCTGTGGGATAGAATCTGATTGTAAATACATTAGTTTTGTTTTAGATATTCTCTGCCTATCCAGAATATGCTATACAGAATAAGGCACGAAGCGAAAAAACATTGCTAGCAATTATATTATAGATTATTTTGAACGTAGCGGGATTCGAACCCGTGCCTTTGGGAAACGCCCGCCCAATTGCTCTGATCGCTAAGCCACACGTTCTACATCCTGCTACGTTGAAATTCCTTTACGCTTATTACAACTTATTTTAGTTGTTGTTTTTCTTTATAAAGATTTATACAAATATATGCTACGCATAGATTATTTCTACTAACGACCATTTGGCAAGAAATAATACTATTTAATAAATTTTTAATATTTAATAAACATTTTCAAAGTGTTATTCACTCACTTAGGATTTGCAAAGCATTTCTATAAAGAGTAAAAATTATTGAACAGTGTATTTCGAACCCGCGCCTCTTAGAAACTCTTCAATTAATTTCTCTTTAATTTGTTTCTATGCTTTTAACAGAGTATTATTAATTAGTAGCTACGCCCTCAGTATTTATTAGCGCGGCTCATCAACGATATAATCTAAAGCGATCTGATATTGAAAGTTAACAGCCTCTTCGAAATATTTTTTTCATCTTTAAGGCAATTTACAACACGAACTTCGCAAAAAAAATTTTAATCAAAGTTTAAATTGAAAAGCTCCAATCGAGGAATTTGAAATCAGTGTAATTTAGAATACCACTAAAATAAATGTCAGCGAATTAAATGAATTCTCTTTTATCCGAATATCAATTGTTTGACCATGGAAATAAAATTAGTTTTTTTTGCACGTTGTACTTGATAATTCAATTATTTTTAAGATTTATATAAAGATTTTACAAATATGTTTCACAATCACTTGCCGAATAGATTTCTAAATGGATGTTTCTCGTAGCTTATGTATACCTTTTAGCGTAGGTAGGTGTAAGCTCTTAAATCCGTTACAACAATCTTTTACTATAAAGAGAATATATCCGAAGTGACAATTTACAAAATTTCTACATAACTGAAATATAAATATGAAATAGACAAATTAACTTATAAAAAATGTACCACAATTTCATACATCTTAATCTCTTTCGTATTTTTTCAAGTAAACGTGACACTGGCAAATTATTATGCACCAGTGATAGCAAAATCAGACCATTAATAAAAAAAAATTAATGTAAAACGTACAGATGAAAAATATTTTTTCTATTATCCTGGTCATCCTGTTAAAGGATTGCCTTATAATCCGGACACTTGTGCAGTTTTTGATTAAGCAAATCAGACTACAAAAAGTGGGTCAAAATCAATAGATCGATAGACACAGGTAAATCTAAATAAGGCGTTGTTATAGTTGTTAAAAGTCCCTTTACTTGTTACAGATAGTGGAAAATGGACACCAGAAATGATGATGAGGAGGCTCCAACAGACCCGGCGGCGAGGAAACACACCCACCATGACTACACCGAACAGGATTTTGAGGGTAATATTGTTACTATATAGTTTAAGGCAGGGGTGAGCAACCTGCGGTCCGCTTAATAATTGTAAGCCACCAAGCGTTTTTGTATAAATTACAGAGATTCTCCTGCTTTAGTTCTAGCAAATTGAATTGAAAAACTTGAATATAATTGCGAAGTACACATTAGTTTTTATTCCGTTCTTAATTTTTGTATGTCATCTTTTTTCTTTTTATATTTCTTGTTTTTGTAATATGAATACAATTTTAATTGCTATTAAGAAATATGTTTTAAAATTTGTATAGGCCCGTTGTTAATAACAGTCACCCCTAGTATAATGAGCTAGGGCACTTGGTTTTCAAAGGTTACCGTTATTAAATTTAAAATATTGACTTCTATATGTAGGTACTTATATAGAAAATAGAGCCATTTATTTATTAAGCAACGATCTTCAATTTCCCTTTACACCCTATAATAATATTAACATATTTTTTTATTTTGGAACTCATTTGACTTCCCTTATTATGATTTAAATGGTGGGGATAAAATCGAAGCCAAAAAACCGAGAAACTAATAGATACTTAGAATGTGGCTATTGGAACTTTCAATAGTATCAATTTCCGTTCTCATTATAACTAAAATAACTAATCGATATAATAATATCGCCATCGTGGCACAGTGGGACAGCGTTTGGCTGTAAACGCGATTGGTCGTGGGTTCGATTCCCACTCGGGGAAGTGATTATATTTAAAATATTTTAATTTCTCCGCTTTGGTACCTAAAACAGCGTCAATGTCTCAATATTCGGGTGAAAAGAGGAGAACAGAGTGTCTGGACACTAGCTGCTCTCTGACATAATTAACGGCAATCCGCATCGTGGCATAGTTCGTTTTTGACAGTACATGTTAGTTTCAGGTGCAATTTCAGGTAATTTGTTTTTATTTAGGTATTATTTTTGCTTATAATATTGGCGTTTTCCTGATCTGGTTGACACGCCGCGACCTTAAACTTTATTACCTACATACGCAATGCCGAAAAGAGAGAGAAAAATGATATTGCTCATTGCTAGGTTTGCTATTTTTAAGATAAAAAAAACCTTACCAATTCATGTCTTATTATAATAAATATATGGATTTTGAAATGAAACTATTTTTAACCGGATTAATCGCGTATATTTTTGGTATTCGAAAATACATTTTAGAACCCGACCTTTCGAACACTTTACAGTAGTGGTCACAGATAGGCCAATTTTATACGCGATTAATACGGTTAAAAATAGTTTTATTTCAAAATATGTAATAATCGTAAAATTCAAAGAACTTATTAAATATATGGATATCATGGCGCATTGGAAACGAATTTGGTTGTGATTTGCTACATACACTGGGGGGAATGCTTGTATTTAATTTATTTTCTCCACTTTGATAAGACAAAGTTATACGTTGAGTTGAGCCACTAAACACACAAATGCCTCGAATTTGGACGGAATGCGGACAATAAAGTGTCTTGACGGAGTGTTCTCTCTGTCTGCTGGAAAAAAGCAAAGCTGAAAAACGCTTTCCGCACTGATAACTTATGTAGCTACATATATCCTGTCCCATAGTAGCTCATAAAGTAACGAAGTTTACGTAAAAACATTTGGTAAATAGACTTTAGCATATTAAAATCTAGATTTAAAATTAAAAAAAACAGAAACGAATGCTTTTCTAATTTAAAAGTCTATTCTTACACTTCGTTCGTTGTTAAACAATGTTTCATCCAGAATTGCTCGAGCCTTGTCTTTATAAATTAACGTTGGGAAGTAGGTCAGGAGGCAGCAGCTCTCAACAGTTTAAACTAGAAACGATGTATGACAACGTTATTTTTCACATTAAATCCTATTTCTTGCCTGACACGAGGAGAAACAATGAAAATAAATTAAAAAAACATATTTTTAGAAAACGTATGAAAATTTGAACACAGCGGGATTTTATATGTTTTCTAAAAATATGTTTTTCAATTTCCTAAGTATGTGAATACCGCTTTAAAATGTTGAAAATAAATTTAGTATAAGCAGTACAAATATTGTAGACAAACTCATTGAAAAAGCGTATTTAAAAAATGTACCGTATACTAAGAAAGTGAAATAGAAATTATACTTTGTATTGAAATACTAAAATATAGTGAAAATTCACTTCAGTTAATATATTCATTAAAGATATTCCGTTATCTATTTCCCGCTTGAATTAGAGACATTGCGTGTTGAGGTAACTCATCGTGGCGCTTTGTCTTTGATACCAGAGCGAAGAAATGAAAATTCCCCACGACTGAGTATCAAACCAACAACCAATCGCGTTTACAGTCAAACGCTGTCCCACTGCTCCAAAATGGCCTCAATTTTTTAAATTTTTTTTTTGTTCAATGTATTATGTGGTAATAAAACCCAACCGATCTAACATATTTTCACCATTTTTCTTAAAGTGTTATTCACACACTTATGAAATTGAAAAACATATGCTTAGAAAACATAAAAATTGTAACGCAGCGGGTTTTGAAAACCGTTCAATCGCTCTGACAGCTAAGCCATTCGTTCTACATCCGACTACGTCAAATGTTTATACGATAGAGAGATTATTACAAATTTCAGGTCCCTGCTATAATTTTTATACGTTTTCTAAATATATGTCGATCCAACATAATCGACTTTACCTGTTTATTAATGCTTGCTTAGCAAACATGCGGTTGTAATTTTATAATGACCAATAGTGTTGCTTAATGTTAATTAGACTTACAAATTCAGTATTTTCTATTCCACACTATTTTTATTTCACTTTCCGTAAAAATATAATTGTTTAATTAAAAAAAAACTCGCAATTTCTACAGTCACTCTTAGACATATAACCAGCAAATAAACTCGTATATCGTATTTTCGCCAAGTATCAGTCCCCGGTGTAGCGTAAACAACGCGTTGCCTTAGCAACGTAAAATAAACGTATATGGTAGGTACATGCTAGTGTCACCGTCCGCGTCATTTTGTAAAAAGGAACAGAAAGTTTTTGTTTCACGTATTAATGTATTGTTATAAAATTTGTATATTATAAAATAAGTACATATTAAACTTACTTACCAAAGTATAATCTTAGTAAAAGGCGAAAGATTTATTAAACGTTTTGAAGGGAAGCCAGGACTGACCTGATAGTCTTAGTACAATTATTTTTCTGAGTAGTGTTTCTACAGCTAATCACGTTCACAGATAGACGGTGCCCCATTATGCTACGATGGCATCAAAAAATAAATTTGCTAAAATTTTTCTATTTTTTTAATCTATTAAGTCTTTTTAATTTTAATCTATTTATATTTCCATTTATCGTTATACCTTTTAAGGGCAATATTTTTAAACAAGTTGCCATTTTATCAAAGCTAGCTTATTTGTATTGTGTTGAATTTTACAAAGTGTTGAATTTTTTAAATCACAACAAAAATAAACATTCGTATTTATATTTTCTATTTGAATATCTCAAGTTTATTTTTGTTGAAAATACTTGAAGTTATAACGAGTTCGGCTTAAAAATAATTAATGATAAATCATCGTTAAAAGCATTTTCTTGTAGCTCGACTGAAATATACGTTTTATTTGTATTTTCCGAGAAAATGGCTTATGAAATGGAAATTCTAATAAAAACTATAGTTGCTTATATAGACAAGCAACTATCATTTTTATTAGAATTTTCATATTTCAACGTCGAATACCAGTAATATACGCAATTAATCCGGTTAAAATACTTAGTTATATAATTATAATATATCTTTCAAAATATCTTTTCAGTTTAAATGCTATGAAAATTGAGGAATATGAATTTTTGCATGCATTTAGTTAAGGTATATAAATAATAGCTGCAGTAAGTCAATATTTTTTCTAATAATATATTGGAAATCCACCCTACCATGTGTTTGACACATCTATAAGATGCGCTCAAAATTTTTATACGTTTTCTAAATATGTATTTTTCAATTTCCTTAGTGTGGGAATAACACTTTAAAAAAATGTAAAAAAATATATATATTTAATAAATAGCATTCTCTCTTGCCAAACGATTGTTCGTAGAATATAATCTTTGGGTAAATTTGTAAAAATCTCTCTACAGAGATGCTAACAACAAATATAAGTTGTAATAAGAGTATAAGAATTTCGACGTAGCTGGATGTAGAACGCATGGCTTAGCGGTCAGAGCGCTTGAAAGGTTTTCAAGAGGCGCGGGGTCAAATTCCACTGCGTTCAAATTTTTATACGTTTTCTAAATATGTCTTTTTTTATGAATACATTGCTGGCAACGCCTTTTTACGCGTCAACAGGTCTAGTATTATTTACAACTGTATAAATACACCGAATAACTTAAATTCAATTCATAAACTAACCATTTGCCTATTCTAGTTGATCTAATAATTTCTTATCAAGTCGAAAGCTTTTGTTGAATGTTCTCTATAACGATGAGATAAGAGGTTTCGCTTAACCTGTCACTTACTAACTTTCATGTATGTTTGCAGCCACTATTCCAAATTCAACAAAACACACTTCAAGGAAAGTATTTTAAAAACCTTCCTAAAAAGAAAGTTTAAGTCGTATTTAATGTGAAGCGTAAAACCTTTTTTAATATGAAATGCCGTCGTGGTGCAGTGCGATCGAACGATTATTTTTTTTTCATTTCAGCTATGCGGGAATAAGCGTTTGAATGTAAAAAAAATTTTGCAAATATTTACTTGATTGGAACCCACAATAATATTGTTTTAAACGCTAAAAAGTGGTGGATTTGTAAAATCATTACCAATTACTCCTATACTAAATATTATGGATAGTCATTTAACAAGAACGGTTTTCAAGAGGCGCGGGTCCAAATCCCGCTGCGTTCAAATTTTTATACGTTTTCTAAATATGTCGTTTTAAATTTCCTAAGTGTGTGATTAACACTTGAAAAAATGTTAAAAAGTCATTAAATATTTTAAAATTATTAATATGATATATTGCAGAATGGCTTAAAAATGGAAGCGCGCGAAATTAATTAAAAATGTTGCCACTGAACTGAAGTGTATTGCAAATATAAAATTAATTACTTGAAAATATGAAATATGGGTACATACAATACGTACGGGTTTTATTTTCTGGCAATATGTCAAAAAAAAATATTTTGATGGACTAATGTTTCGTTCCGTCTTGTATGTAAAACCGTGCAAGCGCGACTTCTAAAAAAATTGGTTATGTTATTATTAATATACATTATGATTTTATAATAATATGAAATTAATATTTAAAAAACGTATAAAAATTTCAAATCCCGCTGGGTTCAAAGTTTTATACCTTTTCTAAATATATGTTCAATTTCCTAAGTGTGTGAATAACACTTTATAAAACAAATTTTAAAAAAAAATGCCCTATTTTATATATTTTTATTTATATATTCTTTATTGCACACAAGTTACAACAAAATAAAAAAAATGTACATGAGGCGGGCTTAACGCTAAGAAGCATTCTCTACCAACAACCTTGTTATATGGGATATAAAAGTGTAGGTTCACATAGGTCAAAGGTTTAATTTGTATATATATATATTTAGCTACGATGTTTTATTATATGAAACTAGAATGGTATTTAAATAAAATAATTACAAAAAACAAAACTTGTGACAGCTATTTTAATCCATTCGATCTCTTTAATTATCTGAAGAAACTTGCATATTCGAATGTACTGACTAGTATTATATAAAAAATTGAATTCGAAATTTTTTTCCCTTTAAAGCTATACGACATTTGTAAATGGACTATTTATTTCAAAATAAAAAGGATTTCTACAAAGAATTCTACGAAAATAGAATCTGAATTTGCTTAGTTTCATAATTAAAGCTCGTACAAAGCTGCTAGTGGCAATTACAATGTAGATAAGCTTTTAGTACTGCATATATCAGACCAAGTCACGCAAGCGGTGGTGGGACGTATTATATAACGCAAACTAATTTGCAAGTCATTAGTTAGACTCTAGTTACAGTAGAAGAGGGATCAAACATCAGTTAAAAATAATAATATCCTTTTTATGTAGAAAAAAGCACTAAATACTTCAAAGTACTTAGTTTTTTCGGTAACTGTATTAATAATTAATTTTGAATTTTAAATCCTTAACGAAGGAAATTTTTGCTAAATATATATTAATAGTATAAAGCTTTTGGACGTAGCCTTTTATTTCTTGCCACGTAGCCTTTTAGTCTTTTCTAGTAAAGTTCAGACAATTTAAAAGAATCATTGTACATTCAATATTAATTACATTATCAGTTGATTATTTTTCTTAATGTAATTAACAATTAATTGATCCAATGTCACAAATCTTAATCTTTTGGTAGCTGTGGCCTAAAAATATAAATAAAAAAGTAGCAGTCTGGCTTCTGTCTTCGTCGGGTTCCGCCACAATATTTAATAATTTTCTTTTCGATTGATTTTGATTTGGTGATAAATCGTGGCATGTGTGAAAATACGAATTAATAATGTTTTTATAGGCTGAAAAAACACATATTTAAGTATTATCTCGTTATACGTCTCTCATCCTAGCGGGAATATCATGTTTTTTCTATGTATATAATATATATATATATAATATATATGTATATATATAATATCGTCATCATATCCGGCGATGCAAATTAATAATAACTAAGATAGCCGAAAGTGGTTCATAATGGTGTTGCCAGATTATCTTACATTGAATAATAAATAGATACAGGTAAAGGTAACAAAAGTGTATATAAAAAAAATTATTTACACTTTTTAATTTACATTTAAAATACGTTTCCAAGTAGCGCAGTTTCGAATCCCGCTAAGTTCAAATTTTTATACGTAGGTATGTGAATAACATTATAGAAATGTTACAATATTTAATAAAAGCGTGTTAGATAAAACAAATCTACATATATAACACTCCAAACAATTTGTCAATGATAAAGTGCCTTGTTTGATGTACTTGAACATTGGAACGCTTTGAGCTTATCCAATTGACTTACAATTTCGACGGAAATAGTCTCCGGATTCTGTTTCTTTCAAGGATTGAATATTGAATGGTGAGAAGAATAAAAATTATATTTCCATTATCACAACAGCCTCTTAGAGAGATTGGTTTATTCGTTGACGAATATATTATATGAATTATAACAGTTTTGTTTTATGGGACATACCTATTATTTATATATATATTTCCTACAATTACAGATTTATTTGTATTTTATTATGTAAAAAATCTGTGAAATAAAGTTGTATATAAATTTGAATTGATTAATTGTAAATTTTATTAAATCTTAACATTAATCAGAAGTATACACTGTACATATTACACATATTTGTTATATTTTCAAGTTTAAAGTTAGAAAAAAATATTACAAGCTCTCGCAACTGATCGACTTTGCTGTCATGCCTTGACCCAGAACGATTTTATCGCCATCACTTCAGTACTAATATAACTGTAGTTATTTTGTATTTATATTTTTTTATACAATAAAAAGCACAAAGCATATGCATTTTACAAGACATGTATATAAACCTTAAATCTATGTAAAATACTATATCTAACACAAATAAAGTAAAAAAATTTTACTATCCATTCGGAGAGTTTCTTATATGTATTTAAATTATTTTCTTATAAGACAAAATGTTATATCCAAGACTTACAGAACTCCCTGCTAAGCGGGAAAGGCGTGAAGCTGCTATAATTTTAAACAACAAGCATAAGATGTATAATGAAAGTCGTGTATCAAATCCACTTTGAGCACTAAGCAAAAACTGTAACTCATATATTTTACTCTCTGTCATGTTAATGTAATATGTAGAATGTCTCAAGGGCAATATTTTGTCATCATTGATATGTATGAAGTCCCCCAAGTCCCTCACACCGCAACTCAAATAAACCTACAAGTGCAAGTTTTATAATATAACAAATATTGAAAAATAAATATAAACGGATAAATGTGTAAAATTAAAGTATTTTTAGATTTATATATTATATTGTATATAATGAAAATGTAACTGATCTCTGTCTGTACATGGAAGATATATGAATAAAAAAAATATTGGATGCATTTATCAATATTGTTGAGCCCAAAACAATTATTTTTAATTCTCTTTTCTGTTTGGCTGTTTGTGCGTTTGTGCGTTTGTGCACGCTAATCTCAGAAACGGCTTAACCGATTTAAATACAGTTTCACTTTTATATTTTGATAAGCTCACCTCTTAACATTTAGTGTTTATTTCATTTCAATAGTTTCATAAATAAAAAAGTAACAAATAATTAAATAAAAAAATTAAACAAAATTGTGATTTAAGTGAGAACTCGAGCGAGCAACAAGACGAAATAGTTTAGTATAGACGTGTAGTTTACGCAGACGAAGCCACGAGCGGGTCGCTAGTCATTAATAAGTGTTAATGTAACTGTACTAATAAGTATAATTGAAATAACTCACTTAGCTTAATTTGAGCTTCAGCTTAATTTAAGCTTTAGTTCTGAGTAATAAAAACCTATATTCTATTAAAAATCTATAAATCAAGGGGGGAAAAGATAGAGACCAGGTGTCTGTAGTGTTTGTCTGTTTTGTATTAAATATTAGATTCGGTTTATAGATAGCATTTGTTGCTAATATTTGCATTATTGTTATATACATTATTTGTAGTAAATTAGTACGATTTTGATATAACTTCCCTCTGTAGGATATAATATTAATGACGTTGGAACTGAACTCTTATGTGGATCGCCAAATTTTTATATATCTCAAAATATAACTATACAAAATATTTGTAAAATCGATGTTATTTGACTGAAAAAACAAAATAAGACGGTATAATCAAATGTACTGAATGAGTAAAATCGAAAATCGACATGATAAGTATTATTTCCGTTTTATTTTAAGAGATTATTATTACTTTTACAGCTTCACACTTTTTCCCGAATAGCAGGGTATACAGGATCAAAGAACCTAGTACGAAGACCGTTTTACACATTCTGTCCGAATTTTAGACATTGCACGGTAAGTGTTGGAACTCAACACCGCTTTGCTTTTGGACCAGAGCGAAGAAATGAAAATATTTTGAATATTATAAATTAATCCCTCGAATGGGGATCGAATCCACAACCAATTTCGTTTACGGTAAACCGTTGTCCCACTGCGCCACGGTTGCATGTTTTAATTCTAATACAATTTAATTAATATATATGAAATCAAATACATATTTTATTACATTATATTTGTTCCTGAAACTTCAACTAAAAAGAAATATTACAAAATATAAATCATTCATTATTTTGAAACATGATGTATTTACGACGAGACCACACAGTTATCAAGTTAGCAAACATGTCCTTGTAGGAAATAACAACTTACCAAGAATGATTGATAACGGATTCATATTAGACTCATCAAATAGATTGTTTAGGTATATATCATTTTGTCAATTTGTGATGAAACGTATAAAAGTACAACATTACCGAAATGAAACAATTTGTTATATATATTAAGGCCATCGTGGCGCAGTATGATAGCGATTGCTTGTGGGTTCGATTTCCACTCGGGGTAATTATATTTAAATTATTTTTATGAGAAATAAAGGTGTGGTAAGAAAAATAGAAAACGCCGCGTTGAGGAGAATGGAGTGTCTTGACACTAGGTTCTCTACCTAACTGTGCTATGACTTACTAACTCTCAAACTTTAATTCTTTACGCATATATTTAGGTAGGTATAAAGGTCTAAACTCTAGTAATAAATCATTTTGTTTTCGACTTTTCCTTCATACCAAGTAATGTATGTTGACACTGGGGAAACACTTCAATATAGGTAAATATTATATTACTTTCAAGTGGAACCAACTGTAACAACGCTTAAACAAAGCAATGTCAACATAGGCAGTTAGCCTCACCGGCTTCTGATTGCAGCAAATTCCTCCTTTGTCTATACAAAAGGCATATCTTATACATTCGTAATTGTAACTGACGAAAAAGTTGAAAGCTTTAATTAAAACTTTTGATGTTTTTGATTGAAAATTATTTTTAAAATATTTTAAGATTCGAACCCACGTCACTTGGAAACGGTCCAAGCTCTAACTAAAACTATACGTTTTTATCAAGATAAGTCGAAATTAGTAACGGATGTATTGACTTTAACTTATAAGACGAGGCGCAGCTTTGAATCGTGCAACGTTTAAACTTTTAAATGCTTTTCTTAAATATTAATTAGAACTTTTCTTACAATGTAATTAAATATCGTACAAACTAAATTATATTACAAATTGGATTACAAAAATTTCATAATAAATTGACTTTCAGTAAAAGGGTTGATGGCAAAGCTACGTTCTGAAACGTGTCAGGAATACATCTTCATAGTAACTCAGTATTCGCTCAAAATAGAAAAGGGAATAAAATTAACTATTAAATCAGAACCGTGGCTTTGGTAATGTTGGATGGTAAATCTAGGACTTTACCATATCTATTTTAATAAATTAATAAATTTACCAAAATCTGCATACATTTATTCTAAAAGATACTGTAACATATAATTATTGTAACTATCATATGTTTACAAATCAAAACACACTTAGATAATATTTAAACATTGTTCGGAACAGCTAAATTAACATAAATAATTCATAATAAGTAAAAGAAATGTGATAAAAAAGCACGGTTCACGTATATGTCGTGTCTGAATATACTCGTATAAGAGAGAAGCTGTTACAACACTATAACACTCACCACATGGGTGCGTCTTTTTATTTATTTGATTGGATTGGAGACTCTGATTGATGACTCGAACGTGGTTATGTGGGACTCACCACTAAAATCTCACGGTGCTCCATAACCTGGATACCTGGCTCAGGACTTTTTCCTCAGAATCTTAAACTATGAAACTAGCTTCCACCATACGTGTTCCGTCATAATAATAATATTGGACTCTTCGAGGGGCGGATCAACAAACTTCCTAAAGATATGTACATATAAACAAAATTGCTTCACCCATCTATAGAAAACCAATTATTAAAACATTCCGTTCTCCAGTCTTCATTTTAAGAAAAATAAGCTTTACAACCACACTTTCATAACACCCGTTAGCCCTACAGGTATAATATATGTAAAATATATTCGTAAAATACATATATTCATATTGAATAATGTTAAGTATCATTAGATGTTTGAACAATTATCTGTAATCGAGTGAAATCAAACAGATCAATGTTTCCCTTCTTGACACTCCCAAGGGCACTCATAAGCCATCTGCGTATCTACGTATATATATATATATATATATATATATATATATATATATAAAAAAAAAAAAAAAAAAAAAAAAAAAAAAAAAAAAAAAAAAAAAAAAAAAAAAAAAAAAAAAAAAAAAAAAAAAAAAAAAAAAAAAAAAAAAAAAAAAACTAGTAGCCCGTTGACGCCTACATACGCGTTGTCTTAGCAACGTGTATGACATTTCATTCAAAAGTGTTAGTCAAAGTCATAATAGTATGTGTAATATATATTTTATTAATTCAATTCTTATATTAAAATATTTTGGTATTCTATACTCTCTTTCTTTATAAACTTTACATATGTATAAATAAACTTTCAACTAAATTAACTAAATTTCAAATCTGGTCAAAGAAAGTGCAGTGCATATCTTGTTTAGCTATTGTCTCTCACTTACACTTACAGCTATTGACTTATTCTATCTTAAATTTTTAGATACTGTAATTTAACATCAGTAAAACAGTTTCAGCGCGAATAAGGGAATGCCTTATCACGGTTTTTTGATTCGTCTTATAAAATGCAGAAAATGTGTAAAGGCTATTTGAATTGTGCGTTATACTCTAGTAGTTATCATTTCTTTGTAAAATTTTTGATACAATTAATTAATTTCATTTGTACATATCAATCACTCTGTAACCTTATTTGATATGCATTCTATCAACAATGTTAATCCATATCGTTCGATTAGTAAAATCTATTGTGTATACTATATAGATATTATTACAAAATTAGTAAGCCTTAGACATTAATCTAATTTAGGAGTTACTGCCCGTTTAAACAGAGCTGTCAGATCCTATAACTTAATTTGAATGCAGCCAAGGTCGATATATATAAAGATTTAAACACATTATTTAAAAATAAATTAAATATATAACAAAGTTGTTAGTAGGTAAAAAAAATATAATTTTTAGTACGAAATTCATAAATCATATTTGTTGATATTAGTTTTTTATATTATTATATGTTTCTTATTATTTTTGATATTATATATGTTTATTTGTTTGTATCATTTTGTTATAAATAGTATATATATTATTAATATTATTAATTTTCTTTCTTATATTTAAGGATTTTTTTTAATTGTGTTAATTTTGGGTGTAGGGAGTTATATAAGTTTGGTATTTTTGTGTTTTAATATCATGATGAGCTAGCCTGGAATTGTTATGTACAATGTAATATTCTTGTTTCTATATGCTATATTTTTTAAACACTTGTCTATTGCATGTTACATTGGCCTGCCTAACAAATAAATAAATATTATAATTTAAATTATTTTCATTCCTCCACGCTGTCTACAAGCTGTGATGCTTTAAAAAAGTAGTTAGGTAGGTTTAATGTAAATTTATATGTCTATGTTGGTCATACTGATGTTTTTATACAACCATCCCGCAATTTAGACACGTGTAAAAGTGAAACTTCGAAACAATCGTTATTAACCGAGTTAGGCATATGCAGAAGTTTAAACGAAATTGTCTATTATAGGACTTTGTTTATAACTTGCTATTAAATACTCTATAATATTTATATATATATATATATTTTCATAATTTAAGATATAACTGTTTTCTACAGTTTTATTTGTGTATTTATAAATATATATTATTTTTATGTTATTAATTTCAAATTTTCTTTGTAATTTGACATGACCGTGCCTTCATAATATTATCAATTTTCCCAACGGTATTTCCGTTGGTCGATGATTGGTCGACGGTTGGTAGATTTTTGTGTTTTTTTTATTTTTATCACCGAATGTTTAAGACAACCAAAATTCTTTTAAATTATTTAAAATTACTAAAAAACACTACATAAAATTAATATTCCAAAAATTTTCTTAACTTATTATACTGATAATTATAACTTTTATATAATCCAAACACTAGATAACCTAAATTACTCTAGAAACGTGTATAAACGTGAAATGCTAATAAAAGCTAAGTTAATTAAGGAATTGTCCAGGGCACCGAGCGCACACGGTGTTCGTGGGCGTCCACGTGCCCGCGCGCCGCCACTCACACCGCAAACATAAACATCACCATCGCATAGCAGGGCTAAAGATCCGGAAAGACCAAGTGAGTTGAATGGATTTTTGTAAGACAAGTTTGTTAGTTTGTTTAGATAACAATTAGAAAATACATTTATATTAAAAAATGTAAATCATTTTGTACCTAATTTTGTACTTAATTTCTTTCACTTTTACCATGAATAGTAGTAATACAGTGGTAATCTAATAAATTGGTTGGTGATAATATAACAGCTTCACACATAGCAGGGCAGTCGAGAAACTCAAGTCGAGAAATCAACACTGTGTAGTTCGTGTCACCAAAGTGGAGAAGTAGAAAGTAATTTAAATATAACAATTGAATAATCCAATGGAACCCCACAACCGGTCGGTTCTACAATGTTTTTAAATAAGGACAAATATTCCGAAAAACACCTCTACATAATTAACAAACAATGAATAATTATCATAATTTGCAGCTCAATTATAACTGTAAATTTTCTTGCTGGCAGTAAAAAGATCAAAAGAAATATATCAAAGGTTCATTAGCTGCCCGCAGCAAATCAAGCGTTTTACAGTTGTTGGCTTTTATGAGTGTAGCTTTGAACGCGTTCCCAGTTTATAAAATATAAAAGGATATTAACGTTTTTTTTATTATTGTACATTTAGTTAAATAATTCATAAGCATAGGCTGCAAAAAATCCAATATTGTCAATTCAAATTTGTAGGCCCAGCAATAATGGCTCGAGTCAGAAGACTTAGCGTAACCGATGATGGCGAGACATGTAAGACCAAATTGTGAATCATCTACATGGTTTCTTCCAAATTACTTTTCAGTGGATCGCAACTCATTTATATAATTTCTATCCAAATTATTTTTCAACTTCCAACAATCTTAGTTGCAACTCAAGCAAAGCGGAAACAAAGCATGGCCCATAACTGACATTATATTAAATTCTAGTACATTCATCTATGGTTTATTGGACGCATGCTTTTATAACATCAATTTCCTTCTTATTTTAAATTGTTTCGAAATCCTTAATTTCCATCTAGCTCCTGGTACTTCATATTAAGCTATAAGCTCCTATGCTCATTATAAATAAGCTTTTAAGCTGTTTAATTACTTTCAGTGACTCCACCCGCTCAAAGAGTGCAATTTATCCTAGGAGAAGATATCAACGATTCTGCTCTTGAATCACATCCGCTATTCTCTGAAATGGAAGAACTAGTTAAAGATGGAGACGAATTAGAATGGAAAGAAACAGCTCGATGGATCAAATTTGAAGAAGACGTTGAAGAAGGGGGAAACCGGTGGTCTAAGCCACATGTAGCCACACTTTTCTTTACATTCTCCTGTTTTGAGCTACGAAGCCTTATTTTGAATGGATCAGTAATTTTAGATTTAGAAGCCAACTCTTTGGAACAAGTTGCTGAAAACGTATTAGACAATATGGTTGTAGATGGCGGTCTTACATATGATAGAAGGGAAAAAGTAAGAGACAGCTTTATTACGACTTGACACAGGCACATCAACATGAGAAGCGTAATCACAATAATATGTCAAGACTGCCATTAATACGATCTCTAGCTGACATTGGACGAAATCATTCATCATGTAAAAGTGAGTAGAATTATTATTCAATAAATATTAATCTATTTTTGCCTTATCATTTCCGAATAGGTGAAATTATATGGACTCTGTGGCGATATTATATCAGATTTACAGGATGGTGGCTCTCGACTGCTCCAGTTCCGAGGGTTGTCGGGGCCCACCACATCCCCCAGCACAGCACTTCGTCATGCTGGTGACGCAAGAGGCTCTTATCTAGCCGTACCAGGTCAGAGCAGCGTGTATTGATACAGTGTGTGCATCAGTTCACCAAAATCACGCTCTATGACTGATATTCAACACGCAAGCACTTTTAAGCTACTTTCGATGTACAATATAAAACATTATATCTAATTTCAGTGCTTTAAATATTTTCAATATAATTATAATATATATATAAATAGTTAGGGTCCCGAAATTATTTTCCTTTGTGAACTATTGGCGTTATATTCCAGTGGATGAAGGCGGTACATCAAGTGGACATTCTCACAAAGGAGAATTTGGTCGATTCCTAGGCATCTCTAACGCGGGTAACCGCTTATACATTAATCTGTCTCCATCGATGTATTATATTTTAAAGCTGTTATTCTTTTAATGTTTTCAATTTTTTTTTAATTTCGATGTTGTGTATGCTCATTTCACTCTTGAGCTAAATGCAGTTTTAAATTCTTTGAATATTACTATTTTGGCTATTTTGGCTTATATTTTCGCTTCATCTGATTTTAGATGCTACTATAGATTGGTTACAAACAGCAAATTAACACTTTAAGCAAACATTGTAGATATTTGACAAAGTAAATAAATAAAATCCAATAAACAATACGTTCCTTTCACCTTATTCATTAGAAATTATTTATTCAGTAGGTAATCATTATCACGTTAGAAGTTTGCAAACATATATTTATTTATAACTACATACATTATTTTGATTCTAGATGTTATATGTTATTGACTTTTTTCTTGCCAGCTCATCTATTCTTAAATTAATATTGGTAATTCTAGGTGCAGCCAATGATGAAGGCATGATAAAAAGTCCAAGCAATTTGTCTATGCACCGTAACCACAGCTCTGGTGATCTTCCAATGAATGGGGATATAAATCACAAATGTAACACACACTTCATGCGTAAAATACCTCCTGGAGCTGAGGCGTCCAATATATTAGTGGGGGAAGTCGATTTTCTAGAGAAAACATTATCTGCATTTGTTAGACTGAAAACTGGTACTATAATGGGGGACTTGACAGAAGTACCGGTTCCAACTCGATTCATGTTTGTACTGTTGGGACCACCGAACAGTAATTCCAGTTTTCATGAAATTGGCAGAGCCATGGCAACGTTGATGTCAGATGAAATTTTCCATGAAGTGGCATATAGGGCCAAGAAGCGAGACCACCTTTTAGCCGGCATAGATGAGTTTCTAGACGCTGTTACGGTGTTGCCACCAGGAGAATGGGATCCAGCTATTCGAATTGAACCTCCAGCAGCAATTCCATCACAAGATCCTCGTAAGAGGCCCACAGATAATAATCCGAAAGATGAGCCAGATGAAGAAGAAGAAGAGCAAAGACAACGAGAAGAATCCGGCTTAGCAAGATCAGGAAAACTTTTTGGTGGCTTAATGAATGATCTCAAGAGAAAAATTCCTTGGTATTGGTCAGATTTTAAAGATGCATTTGCTTTACAATGCGTTGCGTCCTGGATATTTCTGTATTTCGCTTGTCTTTCGCCTATAATAACTTTTGGAGGATTATTGGGTGAAGCTACTGGCAAAAATATGGCGGCTATGGAATCTTTAGTATCTGGCTTTGTATGCGGAATGGGGTACGGGTTTTTTTCAGGACAACCACTTACAATATTAGGATCTACTGGGCCCGTATTAGTATTCGAAACAATAGTCTTTGAATTTTGCAAACAATTAGGATGGAATTATATGTCATTTAGATTTTGTATTGGCACATGGACTACGATAATTTTGGTTACATTAGTGGCAATTGATGCTAGCGCTTTAGTATGTTACATTACCAGATTTACCGAAGAAAAAATTTTGCAACTTTAATCGCATTCATTTTTATATACAAGGTATACAATATTTTTTATTACTTAAAATGTAAAATTTTATTACACATCATCATTAATATCAATATTTCTATTCCAGGCGGTCGAAAACGTTATTTCTATTGGCAAAAAATACCCTGTGAAGACACACCCTGATGAAGTTCTCAATTATGAATGCTATTGTTTACCGAGCAATTACTCAAGAGTGCCGGAGCAGTTTAATTGGACTTCGATCGACAAAGAGTCTTGTCAGGTACCTAACTAATTGACTTTCCATGCCAAAATTAGCTCAATAAAGTGTTTCTTGCATTTCTCCTTACTATATCACTTTTAAGTACGCTTTCCGCTCCCTTATAGTGATGTACCGCTTTGTTTATTCAGATCTGTATCACAAATATATTTTAATTAAATATAAAGACTTTTCCCACACACCCTTAGTCTTCGACTGTAATATTAAATTTAAAAATGCGTGTTATGAAGACTTCAATTTAATTCGTTAGCATATATTGTATATTTATTAATAATCAATATATCAATTTAGAAACTTCTAAATCTTCTTAAGGGCACAAAAGTTACGATATAATTCATATAATTTATTTTTAGCTGTACAATGGAACCTTGGCTGGCGCTGGATGTGATACAAAAGTATACGTGCCCGATGTATTTTTGATGTCAATTATTTTATTCCTAGGAACATTTACAATTTCTATAATATTGAAAGACTTTAAAAATTCTCTTTTCTTTCCATCTAAGGTAAACTATTATTTTTCTACATGAAAATACATTGCGTGGTATACTTTCGCTAGTATTCTTATATTATTTCTTATATAACAAATTAATATTTATTATAAAATACATTTTTCAGATACGACAATTCATAAGTGATTTCTCCGTAATTATAGCTATATTGTCTATGTCTTTTCTCGATTTCAAAGTTGGAGTAAAAACTCCGAAATTAGAGGTGCCCTCTGAATTCAAGCCTACACTTCCGTCACGTGAATGGGTCATTACGCCTTTTAATGGCAACCCCGTGTGGTCGGCACTCGTCGCTATATTGCCAGCTTTACTGGGAACGATTTTAATATTCATGGATCAACAAATAACCGCGGTAATTGTGAACCGTAAAGAGAATAAGCTGAAAAAGGGATGTGGATATCACCTCGATTTGTTTGTGTTGGCAATTCTAATTCAAATATGTTCAATCATGGGTTTGCCATGGTTTGTAGCTGCGACTGTACTTAGCATTAATCACGTGAATTCTTTAAAAGTGGAATCCGAATGTGCAGCTCCAGGAGAAAAACCTCAATTTCTAGGCGTAAGAGAACAGAGAGCGACACATATTCTAATATTTTTGACCATTGGTTGCTCAGTTGTACTAACACCAGTTCTACGACACATACCGATGCCAGTATTGTTTGGAGTATTTCTATATATGGGAGTAGCTTCTCTTAAAGGACTTCAATTCTTCGATAGAATCCTTATAATGTTTATGCCCCAAAAATATCAACCAGACCACATGTTTCTACGACAAGTAAGTTGCTTTCAATATTATTTATTTGTATAATTAACACAAAAGAAAATAATACTTGAATTTTATTCTAGGTCCCAATTCGACGCGTACATCTATTTACTGCTATCCAATTAACTTGTCTTGTATGCCTTTGGGTGATAAAATCGTTCTCTATGACTTCTATTCTGTTTCCTCTGATGTTAGTTGTTATGATAGGCATAAGAAAATCACTAGACTTATTCTTTACAAGACGAGAACTCAAAATATTGGACGACGTGATGCCTGAAATGACTAAAAGGAATCAAGACGACCTTCGAGAACTAGGCGACGTTGAGGTGGGATGGTTTTCGAAACTATTAAGATTTTAGGAAACAGCCACCCACCCTTTATCACATATATGTATCACTCACTGCAAAATAACCAACCATTTTTGTAATTAGAACATTTAGATGTATTAGATTATTTGTGTGTGTAATAACATATTATAATTCCTTGTATCAATTATGTGAAATATCCAAATTCCAAAAATCTTCTAGATTTAAAACAATTCTTAGGCTGTTCACTTGTAGGACACCAACAAGACTAATCCCCCAGCATTTGAAGAAAATCTACAAATTCCACTTATTAATGGAAATATTATGAATATACCGTTGGCTTCAATTAATATTTCCGAGGAAATGAATAAGACCGGCATTTGGAAACAAGTCAACAATAGTAATACGATCAAAAACCGAAACGATTCAAAAGATTCGAAAACAAAGTCGGGAAAGAAGACGTAAGTAGCTGTAAACGAACGTAGGTTAATTTTTAATAACCTTGTGTAAATCGAAATATTAAAATTTATCAAAATAATCCTATAGCCTATTTAAGAGTATAACTTATTATGAATTGCAGAAGCCCATTTAAACTAAAGCAATAATTCAGTAAATTCGCCTATAAAATATCACGATTACTGTACCATGGAATTATCGAAAATATTCCTACATTTCAGTATTAAACACAAGAAACTAATATCAAAAAACGCACAATCGGAAATAGAAAGGCGCCTCTCCACGATGGACGAGGTGGAGGAAGACGACTCAGTGAAGGTCTGCATCCAAGACTCAAAATTTTAACCTGATCATGTACCGGAGAAGCACGGCATGGCACGCATCCAACACTATGCTTACGGCGCCTTTTTGCCTGTTAAATCAATCACTTATATAGTGAGGAAATACGTAGTATTACTTACGTTTCAACTTAAATAACAAATCGTATGTAAAATTAATTATAAATCAAATTTAACTAAATACATTTGCAAAACGATAAATGTTTTTATACATGAACTTTCCTCCATTATCAAAACCAGTCAAAAGGGCAATCTCTAGTTCACTGACATGTAGATACAACCAACATCTGTGTCCAATTTTTATAATGAAGCTAGTGAAATGAGTAGTTCGGAAGTAAAATTTACTCCATTATTCGTACCATTGACAGTATTTATGTACCAACCAGTATTTTTATATTAAACACGTTTGAAGTACATAAAAATTGTCTTTAATTCAGTCTAAGAATCATTTTTGTGTTAGATACTAATTGGGTGTTCAATGAAATAGTTGTGTTATATTCAATGTTAATTAATGTGTTGAATTAAATTACAATTTTTTCTATTTAAGTACAATAATATTGTGATTTATGAAAGAGTATGATAAGTATATTTTTTTTTTTAGTAACTCTATATAATACCGTAGCTTATCTTTTTATCTTATCATTTATAATTTTTGCCTCTACTTTTTTGCTTTGAATGAAAAAAACTAAATTTGTGTCGTCTCTTAGGATTCTTATTATCCTCCTTGCATGATTTCCGCTATGATATATACTAAACGGGATGCTTGATATATATTATAGACTACAAAGCTTTTATTTTACTCACACTTTCACACATATGCAGATTCTAAATGCCTCTATATAGTAGAATTTCATATTTTTTATTTTTGATTGCTGCTTAAACTGTTTTGATTTGGGCAATTTTCAGAGCGATCTGCTAAGGCGCAAGGACTCGTGGAGTAGCGGACTTAAAAAGAGTAATACATCTGCTGAAACTTCTGTCTAAGCTGTTTTTAAGTAAGCTTAAACTTTATTCGGCAAATATAACACTTTATTCGTACTGTACTTTATTTATTTTTTATGTATATATATATAGTATAATATATTTTGCAATTCATGTCAAAAAAACTATCGCTTTTTGATCGTAAAGTTGATTTGTGACATACATACCTATTTGATAAGAATTCAATTGTTAGAGAATAAGCATTTGCGTTTTACTCACCGTCGTTATGAAATGAATAAAATATTGTATACCTATAAGTTATATTTAAAAAAAACTATCTAACGACCGTGCAGTTTTACGTAAAAATATACCTTAGATTGTATAATGTGATCGATGTTTTGATAATTATTGATAATCCGTTAATTTTTTTGTTAGATCGGCACAAACGTAGGTTTAACCATATATTAATGCAATGTGTCCCAGCTTATTAGATTTATATGTAATAATTATTGTCACCTATTTGTTATAGTTTTAAGATATAGGAAACTAAAAAACTTTAATTTCGATTATTTCAATGCATTATATAATATGCTAATACCAGGTAGCTTCAATATCCTTGTGTTTTTTCCATTAATTTAATATATTCCTATATGGTGTTCTAACTCCCATCTAATGAATACGAAGCAAAGATCCATTTTGGTTTTTCTTGCGTACTAGAGAGTTAAAGAGAACCTAGTGTCAAGACACTCCGTTTACCATTTTCCACCCAATATCGAAAACATGGCGTTTTTAGGGGAGAACTGAAAGCCACGTTCTATCTTAAGAGCGTGGAGAATTGAAATTAATTTAATTGAATCAATCTGTTGAGTAGGGATCGAATCCACAACAGCAATGGGTCTCGATGGCCTATTAGTTTTAGTTAATTAATAGGCAAATTATAGTTAATGCCACATTTTTTAACCAAACGTAAAAATGTAATGCCAATCTATTATTCTTTTTATCTTTTATAGAAAACAAAATTTAAATATAAGGTATAATAAGTGTACTCAACCAAGTGCCAATAGTGTATTACCATTAGCTATAGACTATAGTACAATGTTTATAGGTACTCAATGATGAGGGTTTTCAATTGTTATTTATAACCACAGCTAAGAAATAAGTTACATATTTAATTTCCTGTTACTTTCTTTGCAGTTTTGTGAACTTTTAATATTTTAACCTTAATAATTCTTATTCCTATATGTTACTAATACTGAAATGTTTGTAGAATGCCGTACAAATAACAGCAACACGTCTATTAATAGTATGTAATAATACCTATATAATTATAATGTAACGTAAATTTCAAAAGTAGCCATATCGGAATTTCATACGATTTAACACTAATACATATAGGTAGTGCTGTCGAAAATACCTTGACTAAACTTCAATTAAATAATAAATACTTTTTGAAATTATAATACTTTTGTTAACATATCTTGTTGTTATTCTTTCTGTTTTTAAAGCCACAGTATCTTTTTTTAGTTAAGCTTACTTACTTCAGTCTTCAGTCAAGGAATTTTCGAAATAACTAAATAATATTAATAACTAAATAGCTGTAATCTCATTAAAGCCATAAAATTTTAATGTAACTATAATTTGAATTATAGTTCTCACTAGTCAAATAAATTGTAGTATACAACTGCCTCTTATATTCTTTTTACCTACTAATATTCTTAAATGTTTATATATAATCTACATGTAAGTAGTAACTAATCGTCCTTTTGATGTTAAATAATCATGTAATTCTAATTTAAGGTACCGATTCTATATGGCTTTTTTAAATACAGGTTTTATAAAAATTTTGTTATAACTTATAAGTAACTAAGAAAACAAAAAACTACCATTCTTAATTAAAATCATTTTTTTCTTTTAACAAAGCTAATTTTATATTTATTTCAATAAATCCATTATCTTATTACAAATCGTGAAGGAAAACTACAAAAAATTTATAATTTTAACTTTAATCTTTTTTTTATTTAATATTGATTATATGTTTATAACAACTAAATAAACAAAAATCACAAGTTATATAAGTCGGAATGTCAACGTTATTTGTCAAAAAAATAATTAAAAAAAAAGCCTAAATTAGTGAAACATAGCGGCAATGTAGTCAATGTCTATCAAAATATTTAGTGTAACTTAATCAGAGACAATTATTGTGTACTGTGGGATATGTAGTATGTTTTATGAATTTGTATTGTTTTGGAATATTTGTGTGGAGTGTTATGAATAAATGGTTTTTATATACATATTAATGTTTATTTATCTTAATTATATTTCAAAATGGCGGAATGCATTTTATATTCAATCGTTGTCAATAAGAAATTGTTAATGTGAAAACATATTTTTCACATTTCTGTTTTTCGTTTTCTTGTTAAATATGTTTAGTTTGTAATTATAAATTTCAATCAATATACTATACGATATATGTCATCTCTCTCTCTCTATATATATACCGTTGATACTATTTCATTACGTCAAATTGTTAGAATTACTTTGACTATGATCAAACTCCCTTACTAAACAGATCTTCTATAAAATAATTACTTCTATACGTATATATAAGTCCCAGAAGTTAACAAGCTATATTTCATTGTTGTCTTTGTCAGGATTATAAAAGAAAAAACAAGTAAACTATATAATAACTTAAATTCATTTAATATGATATATTAACAATAATTAAATCTAATACAATATTAACTAACTAATTTTTCTTTTTCTTCTGATCCGGTAAAGTTCCCATCTCTTCTTGGTACTTTCGTATAAGTTGTTCTTGAACGTCGGGGAGGCATGGAGAGTAGCGACTGTACTCCATACTGAACTCTCCTTTGCCTTGTGTCATTGACCTGATGGAAATGGAATAAATGTACTGATAAAATCTATCGTGGCATGGTGGGACGATGTCTGACTGTCCGATCGTGATTGATGACTGGGTTTGATTCCATCTCAGTAAAATGATTATAACTTAATTATTTTAATTTCTCTGCTCTGCTGAACAAGACAAGCAGTGTTGAGTTCTGCTGCTCCAACAATGTCTCGAATGTGGACGGAAAGCCGAGTCTTCGCACCTATGTTCTCTATGAGTACCCTGCTATGCGGGAAAAGCGTTAGAAAGATAAAAAATAATAATACTATATATGAGTGTAAACAAGGGTCCTAACCCCAGTCTAGCGCTCGTTCATATACTTAACAGTACTGATTATATTAAAAAATCAAAAACAGGACAATATATTTATAAGTACAGTATTTAAACGTCACCTAGCTTTAGTTCTAAGTATTTTAATTGTAAAATTAACTATAAAAAAAAAAGACAAATAACAATAAGGAAATTAGGGCTGTACCAAGTGCTATAATTTGTTTAGGGTGATCAGAGAGAACCCAGTGCCGAGACACTCTTTTCTCCACATCCGAGTGTGAGACGGCCATAACATATTACCGGAGCTCCCCCGCGTATCCGAACATGTTGTTGAGGGGCACCTCCGCGTAGAGCGTGGCCCACCCGTCGGCGCCCTCGTTGCCGGTGACGATGCCCCCGCGCTTGTTGAGCTGCCCCACCACCGCGCCGTGGAACTCCTCCGGCGTCGTCACCTCCACGAACATCACCGGCTCCAGGATCTGCCACGCGCCGTCGTCGAATACTGGACGTGATGAAATATAACCATGGATTATTTGCTTTCCCCTTCAAGGAACCTTCGCACACAAATAAACGCCACACTCTTTTTTATTTTGAATATCGTACTGAAGATTATATTAGTTACCTAATCTTTGTATACTAACGGTGGAAATGGTGGAGCTTTATTTCAGTATCCCAATATTAATATTAGAATGTATTTGCACTAATAAGTGGGAAATGATACAGTGTTTTCCATTACAATTGACAATTTAATCAATATATTATACGTGTATTTACTATTCAAAAATAAATATAACAATATACATATATTGTCTGTACGTCAATAAATGTTACCTTCTTTAACAGCTCCTTTCGCAGCTAGGAAGAACGCCAATTCACTAGAATCCACAATATGATGGGCGCCATCTTGCAACCGGAACTTGACACCGGATATTTTATGTCCGGATAAGAATCCTTTTTGGCAGGTGTCTGAGAAACCGCGCTCCACTCCGGGGACGAATTGTTTTGGCACGTTTGTACCTACTGTTTCATCTATAAACTCTAGAACTGGAAATGAAATGTCTTATTAAATACTAGCGACCCACATGCGGCTTCGCCTGCGTAAAATACATGATTGTAAACCGGTTTTTGTATAAAAACTAAAACTATTCCAAAAAAATTGCTTAAATTAATGGTTTAAATGGTTGTAACTATGCTCTTATCGTTATACTTAAATGGTTTTGTTTATGTACCGATTGAAATGAAATAAACAGAAAATATTAAGCGCTGAAGTTTTGGTAAACTTATAATTTAAATACAATTTGAATATTTTATTGTGGTCAATACAATAGACAAATTGCATTTAAATCGGTTAAGCCGTTCTGAGATGACACGAGAGACAAACAAACAGATAAACAGAAAAAAAAATATTGTAAAAATATATTGTTTCGGGTTCTATCATTGATAAATGCCCCTAATATATTTCGTCATATATCTTCCATGTCGAACAGCGATCAGCAGCATTTTTATTAAATGTACCGTATAGTTGCAGAATACATAGATATAGACTATGTAGAAAATATTAAGTATTATTATTAAGACGTTTTTCCAACAAAAAAAAACCGAATATTAATTCTCTTTTAGCGATAAAAATTTAAATAAGATATCCGCCTCTTGAAAACCGTTGATGTGTTGAACGCATGTCTTAGCGGTCAGAGCGCTTGACACTTTACAAAACACTTTAAATCATTTTTATATAAAATTTTTAAATAAATTATTTTGTTAGGAACATAGCAAAAAAACAATAGATATTTTAAAGTTTATAAATATATATAACATTTATCGTCATTTAAACATCATGTGTTCAATTGTCTGTTACCATATAAATCATATATCTACCGAGATTTTAATTCAATTTAAAATACATAATGTAAAAATATAAAGTACAATGAATAATGTGTTGTGTTCACTTACGGGTGTTTTGGTTCGGCGGAAGGGGCTCCATGACGCCGGAGACCCTCGCGAACTGTCCCGCGCCTCCGGACTGCTTCTTGTGCAAGTAGTCGAACACGAGCACTGAAAGACTTGCATTGTCTCCCTAATTTGTAGCGTTTTCAATAATCAATTGCAATATGCTTAAGGGTCTTTACGATGGTTGTGGGTTCGATTCCCACTCGGGGGAATGATTGTATTTCATTTTTTTTCATGCTACACGTTTTTACATGTGGAACAACGGACAGAAAGTGTGCAAGTGGAGACTGAAAGTGTCTCCACACACTAGATTCTTAATTGATTAACTATTATAAAAGAAATTTGCAGCAAATATTCTTAATGACACATTAATTAAAAATACATATATGGAACTTAGTTATGTATATATATATATGAGGGAATGTCTGTTTGTAATACCGTCTTAATCTAAAAAAATACTACTTTTTACTAAATGCATATGTATGTATACACGGTATATATAATAAAATAGCATTTTTTTATAATGTTTTGTCTGTCTGTCCGTTTGTTCCGGTTTATCACTGGAACGGCTAGACCGATTTTTCACTGACAGATAACTGCTGTAATAAGAAGTAATTTAGGCTACTTTCTTTTTAAAACTACACACGGATGAAGTTACGGGCACGTCTAGTAAAATAATATAAATGTAATAGTTTACCTAAACGCCACCTTAGGTTTTCCCAATTCAAAGCAGGACAGTTGTACTCTCTCTCCATTCTCTGTGCGTATATTTCTAAATGTAGCTCCCCCATACCGGACACGACTGTTTCTTTGTTGTCGCTGTCGTAACGGAAGTGGAATGTCGGATCTTCTTTTGTGAATCTGTGGAAAAAAATTAAAAATATAAATGTCATTACATAACAATATTTAAAAAAAAAAAATGTCAACACATTATTCAATCTTATGTTATGGGTATGGTAGTCCATATAAATACACACCTAGCCACAGCTTTAGAGAAGTTATCTCTATCCTTATTATTCTTAGGTTTAATGGACATGGAGACGACCGGATCAGGTACATGTATGGACTCCATTGACAACTGAAGTTTCCCATCGTTTACAAATGTGCTGTCTCCTGAAGCACAGTCTACACCGAACAGGGCAAAGATGTCTCCAGCGAGCACTTCGGTAACTTCTTCCATATTGCTTGAATGCATTCGTACTAGACGGGAGATTTTAACCTGTAATATAATGTTATAGTAACTTACTTATGGGACAGCGGCTCACTGTAAACTCGATTAATTGTGTGTTTGAATTCCACTCAAGGAATGATTATATTTAAATTATTTCTCTAGGTTAGGGAATTAACCTCGTATTAAGTTGTGCCACTTAACACGCAATGCGGGAATAATAGTGAAGTTAAAAAACTAGTCTTATTAAAATTTGTTATTAAATATATAGAGATTTATTTAACAAATAATTTTGTTCTTACACAAAGATTCTCATGAATAAGTATCAAATCGAGGATCGAGGAACCCTACAAGACAAAAAAATAAATAATAATTATATTCACAAAACCTTATAGATACCTTTCTCCCAGTTCTTGAATTATAAATGTTACATCACGCCTCCTTCAACAGTCCCTGGTAACATCTCAAATAAGTGAGCTGACCGAATTTACTAAGTTCTAACTTAAAGGCTAAACCAACAAATGGTTTTGATCCATTTCTTGATGGATCCAATACAATAGTTTGACCATCGCTACCTTTTTTTTTTTTTATTTTATTATGGCAGTATTATCCACTTCGCCAGGATGAGGTAAATAATCTAATACAGCATCTAGTAATGGCTGGACACCCTTGTTTTTTAAAGCTGTTCCTAATAAAACTGGAGTGAAAGTTCTTTTGAGTGTTACTCGTCGGATGGCTTGCTTTAGTTCTTGTACAGTTGGTGTTTTTTCTTCTAGAAACATTTCTCCTGTAAATATTCCTGTATTAGTTAGTGTGTACTTTTGTGAAAAATGCTACATATTTACTCATTACTGTTTAAATTTGTAAGTAATGCAGCAACATTAAATTCAGCCCATCATGAAAAGCTTGTAAATGAGCAAAAAGCTGATCATGAAGTGATTAACCATAAAATTATTAATTATTATCATTGTTATTTAAAATAAAATGATTGTTATAATTTAAATACTTTCTAAGTTTTCAATATTTAAATGTTAAAACAAATATAAATTACCTAAAGTTTCATCCACATTAGACAAATGTTCAATAAGCTCATGCCTCTTTTCTTTAACTTCAGTTCTTCTATCTTGTGGAATTTCCTCTAATCTTATGTTTTCACCATAATCCCCATCAAAATACATAGCTTTTTCCTGAACCACATCTAAAATACCTTTACATTCTTTCTCTAAGCCTATGGGTAAATGGAGGAAAGCTGCATTGTGATTCAGTTTCGAACGCAATTGTTTTATTACTCTGAAATAAACAAAAAGATATATATTCTTTTATATTAATTGGGTACTCATGTATGAACACCACCACAGCTAGTTTTAAGATCAAGATAGGTTAGGTTAGACTTTTTGTATTTAACATTGCATTTTGTTTAAGCATTGATTTAAAATAATATTATAAAAACAGCTTTTATAACAATATTTAAAAAAAAAAATCTAACCAAACCTGTCTTGCTTATAAAACTATATTAAAAAAATTCTGCTATTAATTGCTTGAAAACAACTCACTGATAAGATTTTTAGATGTTATGAACTATTTGATGTAATTTATGAACCTATAATAAATATAAGCATATCATAAAAAAAATACATTTACTAAAAATAATAAACGTAGAATAAAAATATTAAGTAATACCTCTCAGGATTTGCATATAACCTATCCAATTTATTAATAAATGCCAAACAAGGCACACTATATCGCTTCATCTGCCTATTTACTGTTAAAGTCTGGCTTTGGACACCTCCCACTGCACAAAGTACCAGCACAGCTCCATCTAAAACCCTCAATGCTCTTTCCACTTCTACAGTAAAGTCAACATGGCCTGGTGTGTCAATAATATTAATATTGTGATTCTTCCATATTGTGTATGTGGCAGCTGATTGTATAGTAATGCCTCTTTGACGCTCTAATTCCATTGAATCCATAACAGCTCCTACATTGTCTTTACCTTTTACCTAAAACATACAAAACACACAATATTTTTAATATTTTTAAGTGTTATTTACACACTTAGGATATGAAAAACATTTGTGGACAATACATAATAAATGTTACACAGCGGCACTAGAAATAATGTTGCTAACAATAAAAATAAATTAAACAAGTGTATAAGAATTTAGACCTAGCTGATTACAGCATGTGTCTAGAGCGCTTGGGCATTTTCCAAGAGGGGCAGGTTCAAGTCCAGCTACGTTCAAATTTTTATATGTTTAAACTCATTAGTCTACACATGTTCTACTATATTTAAAAAATTAAGTACTTTTTTAAATATTTATTGACAATTATACTAAAATATAACTAATTACTACTAACCTCATGCATAGAATCTATTCGGCCGGTATAAAATAGAACTCTTTCTGTAAGTGTAGTTTTCCCTGAATCGATGTGAGCTGATATGCCAATATTTCTTATTTTTTCTAATTGCTTGTGTTCCGCAAATTTTACGTGCGATGAAAAACTCTGTAATTACAACAAAACATTGTATGAATTCGCAGTATAAAATTAGTAAGTACTTACCAAACTATAATTTTGTTTAATGTATGAAGTAAAATATTTTTTATCCACTAAATAATTAAATTAAGTAAAATATTTAGATAAAAGAAATAATATTGCAAATAAGTATTTACCACGACTTGCGCGTCCCATGATTTTTTAGCAAGTCTTGATATTGTTCCTAATTTATACCAATTTATAAGCGTCATGGCGTAGTTTTTTATTTTGTTTAGTATATTATATAAAACACAAAATACATCTAATATACTTAAAATTATAGGTTATCAAAACGTCAAAACCATTGCGCTAAATGAGTCTATGGATAGAAAAAGAAGCTACAGGAAAATAAAATAAAGTAAATAAACAGGAAAATAATTGACATTATATTATAAATACAAAATGTGTTAATTGAAATATGAATATGACATATTACATTATTAATTTGTATGTAAATGTTTCGTTTTCACAATCTGATAACAGGGGGAAAAGGTGCAAAGGGTTAGTGTCAAGACACTCCGTTCCTCACTTTTTCTCCATATTATAAGCATTAGTCTCAGTTCACCGCACGACATTAATTTATAAATATGTAAAAAGACCACTCAATGCTATAGCTCATCCATACGCTACAAAATTAACCTCATTAAGATACTTTAAATTTATATCCTTTAATTTAAATAGTCTTTTTTATATAATACTTGTTAAAATATAGTAATACAGCCATTTGAAAGTATATACTTTAATATAATTTTGCTGTAAGGCTGGAGCTAGCTTTATATTTAATTTTCAAAGACAATGATATGTGTATAAATATGCTATGAACATATGTAGTTCTTATTTTATCTTTAGGTTGGTACAAATTGTTTATTGAAGTAATGACAACTTCACAACTCAAAATTTGTCAGTTTAGTTTCAGTTTTAAAAGAATATGGCCGTGTTAGGGCCGAGTGCGAGTGGAAATATGAATGGTCATAATAATATTCATACTCAGTTAACTAAATCTTTGGAAAGAATTTTAGAAGATGCATATTTGAGTGGTGAATTAAAATTAAGCGGTCGAAAGTTAAGAGAGTTTCCGAAACCAGTGAAATATGACTTGAGTGATACAGTTGTTGCTGGTAAGTCGGGATTTATAAATAAACTGCAGTGCATTTGTATGCGATATATATTCAATATTTTGTTTTAGATGTATTTTATGTCATCGCATTACTATGTTAGAATGTTGGAAAGCATTATATTTGTTTATTTACCGGCATTCAGCGTGTCGTTAATCCGGCGTGGCCGTAAGATCGATCGAGAGATAAGGTCGCAAAACTTCTTATTTTGTGAATCATCTTATAATTCGATTTTATAATAGTGTACGTCAATTACCTTTGTAAATAGGCTATGTGTAATTTTAGTAACATATAAATTAATTCCCTTCCTGGTTATCAAGTTTGTTACTCATTTACAAAATTGGAGGGTAGTTTTAATTATCAATTTATTATTTAATTTTTTCTTTTATTGATTTGCACATTTTTTTGTAATATACTTATATTAGTCATACACGCGAAAAAGAAATTACCCGCCTGAAGTATTCCCCTTATTAAAAAGCTGGTCTGAAAGAGGCTTTTAGCATACCCTACAGGGGGATCAAAGGGAAAATAGAGCTGTACAAGTGTATGAAAGTCATGCATATTTTTTATCCAATTGGAATGGAAATAGATGTTTACAAAATTATAGTGCTATGTTGGGCTGTTTAAGAACTTGTTATGAATTATTTCAATATACATATTGTTAATTTAAATTGTTTCTCTATAAATCTAGATAGTTTTGTTACTTATTTTGTTTATTTTTATTTACATAAAAGGGATAATTGACATAGTGCTTAATTTAAATATATTTTTTATTGATTGTTATATACAATTTAAGTTAACCACAAAATATTTTTGATAAAGTGACCCTTATATATAGTATATAAAACAAAAGATGTTTAAGCATTAAGTCATTATAAATGTTATATAAATATTACTTTCAGGGGCAAATTTTAACTATTAAAGATAATAATATTTTTTTTAGGACTAGACATCCTATAGGAGCTATTAAGTCATACAATGGTGAAACCTAATTAATTTAGGAGTGCCGAGCTATTGCTAATGGAATGGATTAAGGCTTGTCTATTTGTAATTGTTTTTTATCCAATTATTGAGTATCATAATAGATCTTTATACTTCAATATCAATTAAAATCCATTAAATTTAATTCTAGTACATTTGATTGCATAAATTTTTACATTTACAGTTTGGAGTACAGTTTTGGGCAGAAGCATGAAGCTAATTTGTTTTAGTTAGTTTCATTAGGGCATTGAAGAATAATAACAATATGTAATCCTTGATATATATTAAACCAAAACACAATAAACATACTATTGGTTTATAACACCTAATTTAATATGATGATCTAATTATTGTTGAATATGTAATACTAGAGCTGTGCCCGCAACTTGTCGTCTAAAATAAACATAGCCTAAGTTACTCCTTGTTACGTCAGCTATATGCTGTTGCAAGTCTTGTCGAAATCGGTTTAGCCATTTCAGATAAAAGCAGGAACAAACAAAAAAATATTTTGCTATTTGTGCATGCATTTAGTAAAAAGCCTTTATTTTAATGATATACATGATAATGTATATATAATGCTTATAACTAAAAATGGTTTTACGAGATGTGTATTTTGTGCCTCTAAAATGTTTTTCTTTTGAGAGCATTTTTCCCTGCTTTATCATAAATAAACTACAAAGCCTCTGCCATTTTTACATTTATGTTAAAACGGCGCTAAATAGAAGTGAACAGATGTTCGAAAAAATGAAAGCCCTCAAAAGACATAATGTAAGTTGAAATTTTATACTGAGGCGTTTACATATACATGAAAATTTACGTAGAAACTGAATTTCGGGTGTACTTTTTAAATGTTTAATTATATTTGCGTATTTTTAGAAAATTTGGATGTAATTTTTTATCGGCTTCAAGTTTTTCCGCATAGCATCTACTATGTTAAGAGAGAAACTAGTGTCAAAAAACTCCGATCTGAGCTTTCCAACCGACATAGAAATTGCATTTTGAGTCGCGGAGACGCTCAACGCCACGCTTTGTTCTTATTTTACTTATTCCTCCGTGTCGATCGATAATAATTACTTGAAAATCTAAAAAAAATACATTCATTATTTAGTAAAAAAATATTATTTAAAATATATTTATACCAGACTAGAATTTTAGGGACAAGAGCGAATGAATTAAAATATTGTTAATTTAAATCATTTAATCATTCCTCCGCATTGGAATCGATCCCACAACCAATTGCGTTTACAGTCAGGTGATGTCCTACTGGTACAGAATCGATGGTGTCAAGAATTTTAAAAAATATATACGAGTATGTGTTATAGATATTTCCTTGCGTTATTCTCACACTTGAAGATAAATGCAGTATTATCTTGTTCTACAAATTTTAAAACTTGCCGACAATTTGAAGTGGAACTAATGAATTAAAATAGATTCCTTAATAAGTACAAAGTGTTTCAAATCTATTTCCATCCATGGTTAGGCAGTCAATAAATTACGACACTACTCATAACACGTCAGCATCTCGATCGTTAAAACAATACTTGTCTCAACTCTCAGTTTGGTTATAAGTAGCTTTTTCTTGCCCTCTACATTATAATGTATACAGTTATGGTCTGTGAAATAACAAATATACATTTGTTGTTTGTTTGTAAATGTTCGTAACTGGAGGGTTGATGTTTTTTGTCTTTAGTCTTTAAAGTTGGTATTTTGTATACAATAGGCAGCCCACCCGCTTTTAGTTTTAAATGAATTTATAACTGTCATTTCTTTTTTTTTAACATTAGTCTAATGTAATAAACTAAATATATGAAATACCTTTTGTCTTGTATTGAAATTATTGTACAAAATATTTTTTTTATATTGAAATTTTGAAATCTATGAAATATACTGTGCGTACAGCTTATAAGGCGGTATTTATAAATGATTTTAATTGGTGTTATGGAGACTACAGACATTCACTTAAAACTGTACCTGTCGCCATTTAGGCTAGCTATTTTTTTATTTAAAAAAAAATGCATTTGGTATATCTTGTAATTATATAATTTTGTAAGATTTCAAATTTAACAAATCGTTACAAACTTAACATCGTAAGTGGTCGGTATGCATGTTCACATTAAAAGAGAAACTTGTCATTCGAAATCGTTAATTTAATTTATTTTTAAAAATAAAGCGACTCGAGCCCTCTTTCTTATGATCCTGCGCAGAGGGTACGAGTTTCAAGAGTCCTTCAATTAGCATTTTACGTGAAAGAAATTAAAAAAATTGCTGCATATACATTATAAGCTAAGGATGTTAAAATTTACATTCTTTTTGTGAATATACTTCACTTCTAAATACTTACAGTTGAGGAGTAAAAATATGTATCTAAATTTTTGTTACTATACATGACTGCAAACACGATTGGTTGTGGGTTCGATCCCCATTTTCTGCTTTATTATATTTATTTATTTTAAAATTGATTGTTGTAATCATTTATATTGTAACAATCAGTGACAAAGTTGTACTTGTTTTATTTATTATCTCATGGTTTTATGTACTCGCAAACTTTGTTCAGCTTTATTCGTGGTTAGCGTTCCACACTTCTATAGAAAATACAATAACGGCGACAGGTGCATAGCGGTGTTCGCTCGAGCGTTGCCACTCCGGATGTGGAGGACGATCGTATCGTCTTTTGCTATTTTTCATATATATATACATAATTTTAATTGCTTTATCATTATAGAAATAAAATGGTTTTCTTTATTTTATTAGGGTATTGAAATACTATGTATGGACTGATTGATATTTGCATACATTTTGTCAGTATATAACAAGTTAAGTCGTCCCACTACATAGTATATTCAGGTCCATAAACTTTTTAGCGCCAGGGCTCGTGGATGAATGATTAAGGAACTCCTGTGTTTATGTTTCATTCAATACGTGTCACTGCGCAGGTACTTGGAACCAGTTTTTATAAGCGTCGAGACCGGGGAAATAAACAAAATGCACAGGATTTTGATATTGGATTGCTATATAAATGTTATTTTAACTGAACTGCGGTAGCCTCGGTGTGGAAATTATTGTTATATTGAAACCAAGCGAATAAAAGTTACACGTAGTATTTATTTTATTTTTAATTTATCCAAATTTTTTTGGAAGTAACCGTTGTAACACGTTGTAATTGTACGTTACCTCCATCATTCATCATTCAGCATTCAAAGTAATTACGAATCGTTGATTTTACTCGTATTACTCGTTTGTCGTGCGGCTACAGTTAATCCGGCTTATCGGCTGGCTGTTTCCTCTAAGACGAACAATCGGACTCTTGTGCCGACATGGCTTCTTTCATGCATGTAAACCAAGAATTGAGATCACAACACGCAACCTTGAATACGCTCGTGTTTACAGACCTAAATTGTAAGGCTATTTTTATTTTCTACCTGGTTAGCTAGATTTACGAGCTTGACTTTAACATTAAACATTTTAGGAAATGTTTAAACATTTCCCATTATTAATCTACTAACGCAACCTCTGCTTTTTTTAATGGAGTTACAAGGCCGGGAGCCAAAATTAAACCCTTTTAAATTTCCATTTTACCGGTTCGTTACCTTACTTTCTACCCGCAAATTCATCTTTAATCATGATGACGAGAATAGATAATCAAAAGCTAATTTATTTACGTATACAAAGGCTACACACATTTATAGTTTTGGCGAGGCCGGCTTGACAATAGGCTCGTCATTTTTATTCGCCTCATAGCCAGGTATAGTCCCAAGAATATTGATCACAGTAACCAGGCTAATTTAAAAAGTTTATAACGCGAAACCAAACGCTTCGTTCGTATGCTCTCCTTCAGTTGGTCGGCTTATACAGTTATTGTAATAAATTAGTATGCAATGTGTTCCGAGCTTCCTCCGTCGGTGTTGTCTGGCCATGTCCTAAAGTATTTACATACGCATGGATGGATAAAAGTGTTAAAACCACGAACAGTGAGATTGTTCCGCTGCGTGTGAAATTCATACTGAATGTTTTGAAGCTTTCTCGGGAAATATTTTTAAAAGGCGTCATTATATGTTTTGTGTACGACGGCGTAAATTGCAGAACAGAATATATATATATATATATATATATATATATATATATATATTTAAAGTAAATCTTAAATGCTATGGTTTGTTCTTTAAAAGTATACGTAGGAAGAAAGTAAATAATTCGTGTGCCTTCTTTACTATTCAAATGCATTATGTGTTTTAAAAATAAACGTAGCATGCGGAATCTGAAACACTATGTATTGTTATTATTGGCATTGTAGTATTTATGAATATGACATAAAATTTAAAAGATTAGATAATATATATATATATAAAATGTGAATAATATATGTACATTCTTTTTATTTTGTAATATAATGAAATTGTTGTGGAATATCTACCTAAATTAAAGATTATTAACATTTTAATTAAATATTAACACTTATTTTAATTTTTTACATTTAAAATTTTCGGAAATTGAAAAACATTCTTAAAAAACGTATAAAAATATGAACGCGCTGGACTTGGACGGTTTTTAAGAGTGCGCGGGTTCGAATCTCTTGTTTTGTTTTTTTTTTGTTTACAGTAGGTGACTCTGTTTAACTTATTAGTTATTAGCGACCCGGCTGCGCCTACGTAAAATACTCGACAATAACTATTTCATTTTCTCCCACTTAAATCACATTACTTAAATTTGAAAAATACATATTTAGAACATTTAGAGATGCTAACAACAAATATAAGCTTTAATAAGCGTATAAGAATTTTGACTCAGCTGTATGTAGAACGCATGGCTTAGCGGTCAGAGTGCGTTGTGAGTGTTTTTTTGTCTAAATATGTCTTTTTCAATTTCCTAAGTGTGCGAATAACACTTAAAAATTGTTGAAATAAAATTACCTTAATTTATTTTGTAACATTTTTATGTATGAGCCGATTGGATTGAAATAAAATAAACACTAAATAAAACTTCGTTTACCAAAATACAACAGTCAAAACTGCATTTAAATTGTGCCATTTCTGAGATTAGCGTTCACAAACACACAGACAAACAACTTTAGTATATGGACGCGGTGCTTAGAAAATTTCATCGAATAGATCTAGATCAATATGGCATCGTGTGCTATTATAACTCGCACTTATCTCGCCCTCTACATTTCACTTCATCGCCTACTGCAGCCTTTGCATCGTCAGTGACCCACATTAAGCAAACAGCTGCTTGGTACTTAATCGCTATAAGCAGGGCTACTGACTTGGTATATTATATTTAGCATCCATTTGATAAACTTGACTTTTTTTGCTTTATAACTACTATGATTAAGGAAAATTGGAATAAATCATGCCTTAGCTTATATACCTTTAACAAACTGTTAGTTGACAAATAGATAAGACTGAAATTTGTCATTGGTGCCAAATTTATAAAAATAAATACCGATCGAGCGTCTGTTTGTAATATTAAAATAACCGCATTTTACTAAATACATGCATACATATGTATACAAGGTATAGATATCAAAACCATTTTTTTTTTTCATTTTATGTCTGTCTTTCTTTCTGCATGTTCCGGTTCGTCTATGGAATGGCTGGACCAATTTTGACGGGACTTTCACTGGCATTTAGCTGATATAATAAGGAAAAGAGTGGCCCAATTTTATTTTAGAATTTCACGCGGACGTGGACGGACGTTTCACATAAATTTTCGCTGGCACAGCTAGTAGACCAATTTGAACGTTAATAAAACTGTAATGACACAAAATTTTATTGTAATCTGAAGTAAGTTCGCACATATTGGATGGAATCTATCATATATAAGAATGTTCTATTAAATCATTATTAACAAATTAACATGACGTTTATCGTGTACAATAATAATACTCGAAAGTTGATTGAACCACTAACCCTATCATCGTATAAGCTTCCCGTTCACGGTGGCCTATTAATACCACAATGGCTCTCGGAGCGTGTTCGGTTTTCATAGCAATTTGTTGTGTAATTGTGTTTTATATTCAGTTGTTGAACGATGTTACTATAGAAAATTTATATTGTTCAATAGAGCTTTTAATTGTGACACAAATAATAACATTAATAGAAGTTTATTATATTGAACAGGCAGGCCAAGTTTGTGGATACGATTACCTCTTTAGTATTAAAATATTTGCAGAATCTAATTCAGTTAACCCACATACAAACTTTACCTATAGCTATTCTTAGATACGGTGTTCACAAAAGAACACTACAGTAACGAAACGTCCATTACTAGATTTATTAGGTAACGTAAATTATAATACAAATAATTCAAAAATAGAACACGCCCACACAAAATCACTGTTAATTCTTAGCAATCCCAGTGCAACTTACCTCGTAGTAATTTAAAATTTCCATGTTTCCCATAAATTCATTACTTATAGCTGTACTGGCTATATAATTATTCAATTATGTCTTAGATTAATATTTAAGGCACAATTTAATAATATAAACATATGAATTCATTTTATTTTCTTCGACTTTAATAAACATTTATATAAAGTAAGTAATATATGCATATATTATATGAATAGTTTACACAAAGAGTTTCCTTTATTGAATCATCGACTATATAAGGCTTAACGTATGAATATCAACATATTTTGGATAAAAATTTTGGTCGTACAAAATTTGGAACATCCGCCTCTTGGACATCATCCAGTCAGTGAATTTGCCAATAACGCTACAGTTGTAAATGTAAGATTATTTTACTAAAATCACCATCGTGGCATAGTACCGCGTCTGACTGTAAACGGGATGGTTATGGGTCCGATTTACACACGGGGGATAATTAAATTTAAATTATTTTTATATGTAGTTCAATCGGGATAAAGCATAAACCAAAAAATAATTTAATGGTCCATCTAACACTTTAATGGTCCATCCAATTCATCCAATCCAATAAACGCAGGTTCAAATCCTCATCGAAGCTTTCTATAGATAATATTATACTGACGTATTATTTGGATATTCCATCGAATGTGACACTAGACGGAACTTCGCTTCCTACGCTTTCCACTTGGTTGATTTCCACTCAAACTTAAACAACCTTTAAATGTGTGTCTATGAGGTCTCTATTGTTTTAAGGCATTACTCTTTGTTGTGACTATCTAGCTACATGTTTCTTCACCTTTCTAGTGTTAAAGTCCTCTGTTCTCCATTTTCCGTAATATATTTTATAAATATAATGTTCCCCCGAGTGGAAATCCAATATAAAACCATAACGTCGAAATCAGCCTCAGTATTTATCCGACACTTATTGACTGCGTCACAGTGGCGCCATTGACGCCGTCGTATCGCATCGTGTCCTGTTTTAGTAGGTAACTAAGTCTATATAAGTGAAATAAAGGTTAATTTATTTATTATACTTTTAAAAATATCATTAATATATATCAGACGTTTTTAAATGATTATGAAAAATCGATTTTTAATTATTTTTGACCACGGCAATCATTTGAACTCGAACACCGTTAGGATTGCTATAAAACATTTATGATTCAATATCCTTTCTAAAACTGACATTTATTTAGGTCACACATGATTGTATTTAGACACTTGCTGTCGTCCGTGTTTTAATAAAATTGAATTGTAAGAACTATATGTGCAAAGGACTTTTGTATAACAAAATTGTATAATTTATACAATTTTATATGTTCTTAAACAAATAATATTTAGCTTCTGTACTAGTTTTTTTAGGCCGGTATAGACTACCCTGTAGTCAGAGAGAACTTAGTGTTGAAAAAATTCCGTTCTCTACTTGCCGTCTGAAATTGAAATAGCATGTCGAGTGGACTCAACACTGTGCCATACTATTATTTCATTGTATTTTATTGCATTTATTTTACACAATACTTAATATGAATATTATTTATTATTTTGAATAGTCTATAAATAATCTTTCTTAATGTTTGTAAAGACTCTCTCCTACTAGAAAGGTCTCCTCCATTAATCCGGCGCATATTGTAAGTTATTACGGCGCGTGCTCGCTCTATCTCAACTTTAAATCGGGTGGAAACAAAACGACGACATATTTTATATGATCATGCCAGATGTTTTTGAATACAAGTGGGATAATTAAGTTTTAGTATAGTATACAGTAATATAATTATTCTGTTAAAATTATATTAATAGATTTATTATCATATTAAAAACAATATAATAATTTTAAAATCTTATTATTAAAACTGAATATTTTTCGTTTACGTGAGAATAATATTATGTATTAATAAATTTTCTAATACAAATATTAAAAATCTTTAAATTCAGAATCATATCGACACCGGGAAGCAGCTTTGATTGGTTCTTCGACATACTTTTCAAAATAACTCGAATCACCGGGATGTTTAAATTTTGGTAGATACGGCGGTGGAAATCGGCAGTTGAGAACAGCTTCCCACTCAATTCCCTTAAACCATCTATGTTTTTTAAAATCTAAGACTCCATTTCTCATGACTCCAAATCTTTTACTTATATCAGTTTGTAGAGTATTACGTATTAGATCTCTTAGATCAGAGTTAAAACTTGAGGGGCATCGATATCTTCCAGAAACAATTTTTTCATATGTTTTCATAGGTTCGTTTGTATAAAATGGTGGATACCCTGCATTCATTTCATAAAGTAGAACACCAAATGACCACCAATCGACTGAAAACCCATAACCTTTGCTTAGTATTAATTCAGGAGCTAAATATTCTGGAGTTCCACATAAGGTCCATGTCCTTCCTTGCAATACTTTGCAAAAACCAAAATCTGTGATCTTCAGGTAGCCATTTTTATCTATCATTATATTTTCGGGCTTTAAATCACGGTATACTAAATTTAAAAAATGAAGGTACTCCAAAGCCAATATAACTTGAGTTGCATAGAACTTTGCAATAGGCTCCTCGAATTTACCCAATTTCCGAAGATGACTAAACATCTCGCCTCCAGGAACGAATGGCATTATAAAATAAATGTAACCGTTGTCTTTAAAACTAAATTCCATAGAAACGGTAAATGGAAACCGGATGGCCTCAAGAATACGCTTCTCATATAATGTGTGATCAACTTGTTTCATTTTTATAATTTTCTCCTTCTCCAATATTTTCATTGCGTAGAATTTTTGACTTTTCACATGTTTCAATAAAATAACTCTCCCAAAAGCTCCAGTACCCAAGGTACGTAAATGTTCCAAATCGGTGAATAATATGTTAGATTTTGTTTCCTTACACCACCTTTGATGGAATTCAATCTTGAGCCGAGTCAAATACTGTCTATATTGCTGCTGTTGCTGGTCCGTATACCCGTCTCGCACTTCAGCGGACGTAGACTGTATAGCTTTGTATGACATGTTTTCAACATTCGTTACGTTCTCTTTAATATTCTCATTATATTTGACAGTCGCGATATTGGAAATAGGCCAACTCGATTTTCGTGTTTATCGAATTTGTAAACGTACAGTAGTAAAAATAATACGTCATTTCATTTCTTATAATGAAAATATTTTTGCGGGATGTTGCTTCAAGATTCAGAGTTCGACATGAGGGGAGTGAGGGGAAGGGTGAATGTACCGGCTGAGGGCGAGGGTGGTGGAATCAGCTGTTCGAGGGTGACACGCCATATTCGGCCGGTCGGTTGGCGTCCCGGCCACCGTATTGATCAGACGGAACGTTAAACTTGTTATATTATGTAGGTTTCCTAAAACTTTTTCCTTAACATTCAATGACTATACGAAATCAATAGATATAAAAGCGTCTATGGACCAGAGTAAATTATGAATTTAATTGACGTAAGCAATACGTAATATATGCCAAATATATCTAATTATAACCGATTTGATAACTAGTAAACAACGTTGCTGTACAAAAATGTCACAATTCGAATGACTCGAATAATATGACTAACCGCAATTAGAAGCAAATATTTGTACCGATGTTAGCACTTATAAATATAACTAAACTAAATAAATTCAAAATATTATATTAGATCAGTTGTTTATTTTGAAACATTTGGTTTCATAACGTACGTTATATAGTGAAAACATCAAAAGCTACGGGTGTTAGCGGATTTTTCAGGCAATTTGGTTGACTTGTGTCAATTGCCATAAAGCTATGAAATGTAAATTTTATATTCGTTTGAGGCGCGGTCGTTAACCTTCGTTACGATATACTTATTACATGTTTATATCATGAAGTTGTAACTATGAGAAATGTTTAGATCTGGCATGTGATATAAATTATATTGTTTTAGATGATGACAAGAAAGCTAGTTTTGTCACAAAAACATTTGAAAGAGCCTGTATGCGGCTTCTTCATTATTTATCTAATTTATTTTATTTACATATGAAAATGTAATACTAAAACAATAATAATAAAACAAATACGTAGTAATGAAATATGTCGAGCTATTATAAAAACATAATATGTAGTATATAGTAGGTTCGAAGTGGATATGGAAGACAAAATCTGAATGAGTGGTCTAACTTTTGCTAGTAAATTAAGAACTTAATAATCAAGTTTCATTTTCTATTTAAATAATCTTTTTATTTATTTGCATATGTTAATGTTTTTTTGGTATTGAAAATAGACATATGTAACTATCTATTTTTGATATAGAGAGAATCTAATATGTACCCGTACCGTTCTCACTTTACAATTCGCTCTCCACGTAGTAACATTATATGTTGAGTGGGGTTGGTGGTTGGGTTCCGCCATAATAATATTTGCTTAAGCTGACCAGGGAAACTCCCATACTTTAAATTGCAAATATATATAATATACTAGCGACCCCGTCGCGGTTTCGCCTGCGTAAACTAAACGACTGAACTATTTCATATTTTAACCCACTTAAATCACAAACTATGCTTAAATTTATAATTTAAACTTTTTTATTTACTACCGATTGAAATACACACTAAATGTTAAAAATAAGTTTACCAAAATACAATAGTCAATACTGGCATTATAATCGGTTGATCCGTTTCCGAGATAAGCGTGCACAATCGCACACATACAAACAGAAAAGAAAATTAAAAAAAAAACATTGTTTTCGGTTTATTATATGCCAGTAATAATATATATATTTTTTTCATATATCTTCCATGTACAGACATCGATCAGTTACATATTTATTATATGTATAAATATGCAAGTTTTTCATAAATGAAATAACTTAAGCTTCATTCATTTATTTTACGGTATACATTAACAGACCTCGTAAAATCAAGATTATTTAGTTAATTATAATGCACCCTACATGCGTGCGTTACATTACCGTTCGTTTTATTTCACATCACTTCACCATGAGGTGGCTTTTTATTATTTTCTGTGTTTATTTTAGTAATAATGTCAATATATGACTTATTTTTATATTTTATTTTAGTGTTGAATTGCTTTCATTTTGTTTATTTTGTATTTAAAACAATACTTGAATGTTTTAAATTTTGTGATGTATTTATAACATATAGATCTGTCTATGCAAAATTATATAAAAGAATGATGTACCTAAACACTCAAAACATTAATATAATAAATTATTACTATTGAGGTTGCTTTATAAAAGCGCCCTCTTTAATATATTAAATTTGAAGTTTTAAAAAAAAAAATTAAAAATGTACACAATGAATGGATGGATGGATGCCTTTCACTGCCATAACGACACAGATACGTACTTGTATTGATGATTTTATTATTCAAATCAAAGTTTCATTGTTGTTCGCTATTTGCTTCTTTGTTTGTTCGAATGAGGGCACATTTCGTCAATTATTATGAAAGGTATCGAATTAATGTATCCTTTAAAGAATTAATGTTAGTAAGCTTATGAGAATTTGACTTGTTAGAGCAGAAGTACAGTGTATGTGCCATCCTTCTTATATTATTTTTAACATTGACTAATCTAATGTTGCCAGATATTTTATTCACTTTTTGGATAGAGAGATAATTGTACAAAAAAACATGTTAAATAAGAGGCCGTCGTGGCGCAGTAGGATGGCGTCTGACTTTATAGCTGACGGCTCTGGGGTCGATTCCCTCTCTGGGTATTGATTATATTAATATTGTTTCCAATTCTCCACAGATGAGAAAGACAAAAGTGCGGCGTTGAGGTCCGCTATTCAAAACGCAATTATGTCTCGAATTCGGGTGAATGGTGGAGAACGGAATGTCTTGACACCAAGTTCTGCTTATTTAAGCCTTAAGCGCTTGTTACACATTTTGATTGAAACTATTTTAATCGTATTACTCGCGCTGTAGGCCACTGTGAAGTGTTCGTAAACATTGAGTTTTTGAATACGCAAATGTGTATTCTCGACTACCAATAAAAAAATACACGGCTAGTCCAGTTCTAAAAGTTTCATTTAAAAAGAACAATTATATAGATTTTATCGAAATTTTACAAGTTTCTTTAAGAAATTACTGTAAATACGTGCTACCTCGACGCGATGCAGTGCTATTACACAATAACTAGCTGGTATTATAGAGTACAAGTTCCAATTCACGCGCAATAATGTTATAGTATGTAATCTACTGTCTATCTGTTGTGGTACGAAATTTAAAGGAAATGTAACTAGTCATAATTGCGTTGAACCCCGAAAATTTTTTCTGAGATTGTCCTGTTTAAATATTTATTAGTGTTTAACTTATAAAAGGTTATTTCATTTGGTAAATACTATTTTCTAAAAAAGAAATACACATTAATTTGTATGTTTTTTTTATTCAAACACATTACTTTTTTGTTGTATACAAATTGTGATCTATATTACTAAGTGATCTACATCACAACGTCAACTTCGCCCATCATCATTTAAATTTATTACACACTGACGCATGCTGTTCTTTAATTAATATAATAGATTATGACCCTGGACAATATAAAGACGTTCGAAATCACGAGTAGAAATTGTTGGGTTGGGCAGCATTTTTATTTCATAGATTTTTCGGTCAAGGCTGTAGGAGACCCGCAATGCACTTCAATGTTCGCATTATATGAGCATACCAATATATTTATTGATTATAAAATTTAATATAATTAATCTTTACAAAACGGATTGTTGCTCGCAAAAATGTTTGTGTGGACTTTATGGGCTTTATCATATTATTGATAAAGCTCATAAAGACATGGGACATTGCATGTTGAGAGTAATCTTACCTCGGAATTGGAATCGAATCCACAATCAATCACGATTACAGACGCTGTACCATTGCGCTAAAATGTAGTTTCGGCTAAAAAACGTAAAGTCCCGTTTGCCGTAGGATTTACGGAAAATCCTTTATTCACTTACATTCGCGAAGAAATCCTCATGGCAAATTTCAGTACAGTAGTTATAGCGATGTCTGTCAGTCAGTTAGTATCGAAATAGTTTTATGTCCATACTAATATTATAAATGCGAAAATCTGTATGTTACGTCATCACGGCCAAACCGCTGTACCGATTGTGATGAAATTTTACTTAGAGATACTTGAGGGTCTTGGGATGAACATAGACTATGCTGCCGAAAATACACATACACGAACCAACTATTAAAATACTTATTTATTATAAAAAAACAAAAGGTTTTTGCATTAAATAAAGCCCTTGTGTATGTGATTCGTTTAATAGTTCATAAAAGATGCTCTATCATTCAGTCTACATTACACAATGGTAGTTAATGTATAAATGAACAGATACATAACCATTGTAGTCTCGAAAAAAAAACCGTAATCTCGTTGTCGATTTTTTTTTATTTATTATGTCAGATTGACGCCGGTCAAGGTTGTGGAGGCCCCGTCCGCAACAGTCTTGGCAGTTGGCACAACATCGATTAACGCATTAATATTTTTATTTCCTTTCGTAATGTATATAATGGTAAATATATATTTCGTATTTAGCATAAGCAAACGTTCGTTCGTTTTTTGCCACTGAAAGGGTAAAAAAATTGTGATTGAATTTGATTGTAAGATTGCAAATTATGTATATCTTTATACTTTATATATTAATAGTAAATGTTTCAAGCTTGATATGATTGAGCTTGATATTTATTTTTAGGCACTTAAAATCGTGACGGGCTTAAACTGGAAAAGCCGTATAGTAACATTAAAAAAATTGACTCATTAATGCCATGTGATAGTGGCGGTTACTTTTCGAGGACGTTTCAAACGTAAAAACTAGACCACAAACTTGTTTTTGTATGTTTACTTTGAGACAAGTTGTGTTTTGTATATATTTTAAATATACTTTTAATTTTTGCACGACATTTGAGTTTTATATATTTTTGATGTAAAAACTTGGTTTGACTGTTATAAAACTGGAACATATATATCGATATTATAATTGTCAATTGTACAGGGATCGAATTTGAATTATATTACAAATGCGTGAACTTTAAAAAAATATATTTTATTCCTAATTTCACATTTAGTGTAGTTTTTAATATAAAAAATTATGAGAAATTTTATGAGAACATTGCGTTCTATATATGAGGAATATTGAACGAAAGCGTGGCAATAGAGTTCTGAGCGCAGTTATTGCTTTTGCGTCCTATTTGCGTACCACTCAAGTTGAGGTTATCGTCATGCGAATTATTTTTCAGATGGATATAATAAATATGCTTGTTTTGTTTGTAGACGAAACTACTATTAAAGTTAATAAGTAAAAGTGTTACTTAAAAAATATACAATAAAGTATAGGGGATTTTCATTGAATTATTATGAATCTTTTTTTTTCGGAAGTTTTTACTACATTCTACGTAAGAACCAGTAAAAACACTCCTATTGTAATCTAATTTGTTGTACATAATTTTTTGTATACTTAGTTATTTACTGAAATAAGCTGTTTATTAGGTTAGAAGCGCGTTAGTAGATACAATCTATTTTAACTTATCCTTTCACTGACCAATCACATGTTCATTGCCATAGCATAGCTACCCTCTATCGTTTGAGTCCCCTTTGACCTTGTATGTTATTTCCACAGTGTGTATATTTTTGATACTAAACATTTTTTTTATTAACATACATTTTGTTCTAAAAGTGGCTAATTAGCCTTTTGATATGCTGCTTCGAAGATCGTCTTTACTATATACATATATAAAGCTTGTATCTTAAATTATACTAAAAAGAATCAATATACTAAAAAAATCTAATTCATAGGTGAATTATAAAGGAACCTTTGCCTACCTTATGATATAAGCTACGTTTAATTACATGTGCCTGTTAAGATGTATCGCACGTGGTTTTGTTACATCATTGAAATTGCAGCGCTGCTTTTTCGTTCGTTTTGTAATGTATAGGGAAATGTATTTAAAACGACCTTTTTTTAGTTATTTTATGTTATAAGTTTCTATTATAATTTAGTTTTCTTATTAATTGTTGGATGAATTCGACTGCTTCTATCTAAACATATAATGTATGTTTTGAAAGAAATAATATCATTTGATATAAACGTAATTAGCTCGAGTATCTGTTTTTAAGTTTAAGTAAGATTTTAAATCGCAAATTTAATGTATTTTATATTAAAATATGTATTATATATTAAAAAGGCCAACGGGCGCAGTGGGACAGCGTCTTACTCTAAACACGATTGTGAGTTCAATTCCCACTCAGTGGAATGATGATGCGGGAGAAAGCGTGAAGCTGCAAAAATGAATATTTAAATGACTATGGTGGCGCAGTTGAACAGCGTCTGAATGTAAATGCGATTATATGTGGGTTCAGGTCCTACTCAGGGGAAATGATTATAACCACCACTCAACACGCAATGTTACGAATACAATTCAACTAGAAATATATTCAGACCCCTTTCGAAACTTTTAAATGAAACTCCAACATGGTCTCAAGTACATTTTATAACAATCTTGTTGTACATAACAAGGATACTAAGACATTACTTACAGTAATGTGTTAGAGTGATTTTGTTATACTTAGTTACAATATTTTATAGTAAACTTTATTATTTGGCATTAAATTTTACGTAATTTGCCATTAAAAAATTTATTGTAAAAAATATACATCTGAAGAAAATTTATCTTATTACATTAAACTATTTCAATCGGATTAGTCGTATATTTTTAATATCTACCCGTTGGTTGATACCTATTACACATCACTCAGTATCCTCACATTAAGCGATTTGTTTATAGTTGATGCACAAGCTGGCATATCAAGAGGTATTTCAGCCTTGTCTCGTGTGAGTCACGTTTAGTACAGCAGAATTGTATTTACGATACGCGCCGGAAACTACACCATATAATTATGAAAGGCGAGGTCTCTTGCCCTGCTTGCTATAAGGTGCATTTAGTAAGCATAGTAGGCTAATGCGCCTTGGCTAGGCAAATAGTAAACTGAGCTTTCAAGAAAGCTCTTTAGAAATTGTATTATTTTCGCTATTTAAATATAAAACCGAATCGGCTCTTACGAGTTTTGTAAAAATTCTAAAAGAATTTTAATAATTACTGAAAATCGCTGTGATTCCTCAATTTTAGTATAGGATTGTTTTTCCTGCACAGCAAGGTTGGCAGCACACTTGGTTCTCTCCATTTTCCGACTGAATTTAAGATGTAGCGTCTTTAGTGGCAAAACTCAACGCAGCACTATGACTTAGGTACCAGAGCGGAAAAATTAAAATAATTTAATTTAATTATTACGCCGAGTGAAAATCGAACCCACAGCCAATCGCGCTTACAGTCAGACAGTGTCCCACTGAGCCACGGTGGCCTCTATAGTATAAGAATGGATTTTATAATAAATAGCGGACCGATATCTAAATTACGTTATCTTTGCATAATACTTTAGTTAATCTGAAACAATCTAGAATCTAGAATTGACAGAAACTGGTAGTAAAATAAGATTTGAACTATGCCAACCATTGTTTGTAATAATTTCAATTTAGTTGCACAATTTAATTTCCCTATAGAGATCCTGTCTCAAGTGCAATTCGCGATTGCATTGTCTACCTATCTATCTCTTTAGCACTTGCCCTATAATAGATTTAAATGAATTTTTGTAAGGCCCGTGTACTAGGTAGGTGCAGGAAAAACTTTTTATGGACAGTATGTGGAGGATGGTGAAGACCTTTTTTATTTATATGAAATATATATTTTTTATTTATTGTGTTAAAAATTAATGTAAAAAATACATCTCATTTGAAGCTTAATTTTTTCCACTCAAAAGATTGTGATTTCGCTCAATGTCATATTCCGCAGCATACGTTGCTAAAGCATTGGGTATTTTACGCGTCAAGAGGTACTAGTATAATTGAAAAACATATGTATCTCAATATTTACTGACCTTACAAAAAGAATATTCGTTTGCTCGATTTAATATCAGGTTTTAAGACTAACTCTACACGAGTTGTGAGATAGACAATTAAAACGCATAAACGCACAAAAGACGAGTTTAACGTACATTGTCGCAATAATATTAAGTTTATTACAATAATTATCATAAACTAGGCAGTATTAGATCTTGTAATAGGTGCATTTGCGGTTTTACTTGTTGCAATGAAATCCCACCACAATGAACCCTCTAGCTGAGCCGGTGCCATCGAACCCAGTAACTGGTGCCTATTGTTGTATCTAAGTTCCCACCGTTAGATTAATTATAACTTTACTGATGCTAACCATTTATCTTAATGAGTAAAACAGATTGTTTTAAATTACATTGTCAGAGGGAACCGCGACACTCCGTTGTGTCACTTTCCGCCCAAATTTTAAACTATGCGTGTTGAGTGGCGGAACTAAACGCCGAGCTTTGTTTTGTTCACTTTATGTATATAAATACGAAAAAGTGTTGTTTTTATACAAAAAGCGCCCTTAGAATATTTTAAATAAAATTTCTGTTGAAAAAAAACTTTATTTGCTGTATTTCCTTTTGAATGCCTAAATTTTGTGCCTAAAATAAACCTACAGTTAGTATTCTGATGACGTGTGTGTTATGATAATGCTTTATTATCTAATCTAAACGAAAAAGATTTTATATTGCATCATTATCTACCATTGTGAAAACGGTAATTCAGTTGTTCCAAGAACCAAATGAATATATCTTTAAACCTCTAATGAAATATATTCAAACCTTGAGTTTGAATTTTAAAAGTTTTAAAAGTACTTTGTTGATTATAGAAACTTATTATGTAGATTTAATTGTTTGAATATTTTATTTAATATATTTATAGGTAAAAAATCATATGTAGCTAGTTTCGAGTATATGTCATTTCGACCCTTCTTGGCTACCCAATATTTTGGTCTCAAAACCACCTAAGCCGCGTGAAAGGATATATTGTTTCCCTTTACTTATGTTACTTACTCCCCTTGTCATGTCGCAAAATGACAAAGCTATAAAATTACACCCCACTGTAATTTGTTTCAATAATATACAATTTCTGATTTATTTTCTTTTCAGATTTGTCAAAAAATCGGTTCAGTGAGGTGCCGGACGAAGTTACAACTTTTATATATTTAGAAAAGTTATTACTGTCACAAAATATCATCAGAAGCATACCGGATGCTGTTGGAGGTCTACAATCACTCACATACCTAGATCTAAGGTAATTATAATGAAACAATATAAATAAAATGTATAAAATTTTATATAAATATATCAAAAAAAGATATAGGAGTTCCTACACAATATATGTCTAGATAATTTTATGGTCGACTGCTGTGTGATAATTTGCATTACGCAAAACTTGCATTAATTCTAACTTGACATTCAATCGCATTCCTTCTGGTATTGATTTCAAGTGTGGGAGAAGTGATAAAAGGAACATCTTTTCTGTGTCTTCTTGTTGATCATTTTTACTTTGAGAATCTACGCTTGCGAATGCGAAGTCATCAATGAACTCTTTGTTATGTTTGGGCAGTTCCTCTGAGCCTTCGTTAGATGCAGAGCCGTCATTGTAGGTAGCGTCATTGTCGTCTATAGAGCTTCCTTTCGTTAATTTTAACTTTTTTCTTGGTTTCCAAACTCTATTCTTCATTCGCCCATCGTCTGATTCACCAGAAGCTTCCTCTGTTTGCCTACTTTCTTCTTTCAAAAGAAATTGCAATTGTTTGCTGTATAGATACGGCCGTTTCGTTCTGCTAGGATGAGTGATGTACTTTTGGAAACAGTCCCTTATACTTTTCCATTTTTTCTGCAGTTGTAGTTCTATAATAAATTTAAAGTATAATATAAAATAAATAATGAACATTTGGACAAAATAATTGAGCTTTATGTAGATTATTTAAATTAATAATATAATTTTATGTTTATATACAAATTACAAACAACGTAATTTATAAAACGCTACAAGTACAGATAAAATAATCTCATCAATTCTATTCTTCAATGTTATTTATTTATCTGATTTATGTAAAGAGAATCCATGTAAGTTGCATTGTCCAACTATCGCACAATTGAAATCTAAGCTTATTATGTGAATAACTAACTTAGTTTAATTTGACAAGGCTCAACACGAATATTGCAACATACAATACCTAGTTCCCGCATCTCGCTCTTTGAAATATTTACGTCGCTCGTCATTAACTCTGTAACGACCTCCGTCCATAGCTTGTGCCTTATATTTTTCGTTCTGTATTCTATGTTCTCAAAGTCCCATATGCCCGGGCGTTTTTTCACTTCCTCTATTAAGCGCTCTGGATCGTATTCAAATTGCATGGTAGCCATATCGTGGTGGTAAGTTCGATTTTGAGCGTGCAAACGCGGGCTGTCTACACGAGCAGCGGCCGCCGCGCGACTGACGCGCGGCGGGGGAACGCGGCGTGCGGTTCAAGATGGCGTCCGTACGCCAGTAGGTTGGCCAAGGCTGATGATTTTGAAAACAGGATAAAAACAATTTGTACCATATATTAAAAGTTAATATGATATTTGCTTGTTAAACACGTATTAAAAATATAGCGTTATTATTAACTTTTAAGTATTATAATTTAATTTAACATAATAACTAAATTTATTCTTAATCTGTCGAATGATTCATTACAACGAATAACGTCAATGTGGCTGTCATAAACGGTACCTGTTCATTCAAATGGTTTTAATTGCGGTTCAAATAACGTCGTAATATGTACTTTGTAAGTACATTTATGTCCACAATAATAACCGTTATAGTAAGTAAAGAAACGTTGCAATACGTTTGAAAAAAATAATTCTCCTTAATTCATTATTTGTTTCATAGGTATATTCTTATTTATATACTTATATATTTATATAATATTTGTTAATTATTTAACAACCATCTGTACAATCAATTTTATAATGAATTTATTCACTAAATTTCTATCAAAACCGTGGACGTACTAACGACTCTGTATAATGTATTGAACGACTCGAAGGAGCTTAGAGGTTGGGGGGAACGCGCGGGTACGCGGCGGTAGTACGCGCCAAACACGTTAAACGCTAAACGCTAAACGCCAAACGCTAAACGCCAATCCGAATGTGCTTCATGATGTATACAATGTTGATAAAACTATTATTAATAGAAAGCTGCTAATCTATCGTTGCTTTTTCTTTTCTTTATTCGGTTATAAATGCAAGTTATTTATGATTTTTTTCGTTTTATGTGATGAATTCAAGTTGTCCGTCTGTCTTATGTACTTACAACGTCATATCGCAAATACTATATAAATACGATGTTTATTATAACAATAGAAAATGTGAAAAGGGGCTATGCTGTTTGGTAAATAGGATGTTTTATTAATAATATTGCATGTTTAATGTTATTTAAAACAATTTTTGTAATCGTATATGTTTTAGATTGCAAAATCCCTTAAGACATTTGATATAGGAAAAAGGTTTTTTTATATACTTTCTTTTTGTAGTTGCAATGTACCTATACCTATAAATTATAAACACATTTTTTTATGGGTTTTTGTAATCAAGCCAGATATAGATTTTGCGAAATATCGATCTAAAGATAGCAAAGTGATAAGGCTTATCAACGCAATTTTTATAGGTCACTAATGATGCGGTCACTCAAAACATCTGACGCATTTCTTAGTCTCATAAGTTATAATAAAAGTAACATTTTTTTTTATTAATTATCGTAGTAGTGAATTTTTGTTTATTCAAAACTGAATTGAAAAGCTTCGTTTATTTTGGTAATGGACTTATCATATTTAAAAAAAAAAAAGAAAATATGTATCGCGTAAATCATGCTTAATATAATGTAAGACATCATTTAATTTAATAAATAATACAATTTTTTTATATATTTTAAGTTTTTTTTTTTAATATCATAAACGTGAAGTGCGAATGTACATATAAACTCGAACTAGCCCTGATATTAGTTTTCACTTTCACATAACCTTTAAAATTGACTCACTTCAGGCAAAACGTAGTGGGCGTAAAATTTAGACAAAGCTTTTAAGCTATCACGCCCGTACCTACGTGGCTTATGGCACCAATGTATAAATAACAGTAGATAAAATATTTCTTTCAATAATCCACAATTGATAAGCTTTCACTAAAGAAATGATTATCCAAATTGTGCGATCGGTAGGGAGGATAGAGACACGTTTGGGTGTAATAAAACCTATACAAAGGTAAACTAAAGCTTGCATTTCAAGTCAAGTTCGGCGCCCTATAAGAAGACATGCATTTTTATGTAATTAGTTTTTGTTTGTTTTATTTTTACTAGTTTTTTTTTCTTCCACTTCAAGCTGTTTCCCGCATAGTAGGGTTTTTAAATAAAAACAGACTATAGTGTCAAGTCACTCGGTTCTCCATTTTCCGCCCGAATTTTTACTAATTGATAACATATTATTATTAATATACCTATGCATCTGAATCTAATATAGTGTCTCAATATTTTTATTTCACAGGTATATAGGTAATAGGTAATATGAAGTCCATTTGTAATATGAATTTGAAAAATTGCAGCTGCAATTTTTCGATTTTTACTATATAAATAAATAAATAAATGTCAAAAAATATAATTGTAAAAAACCGAAATTGTGTAATAAAATATAATTAGGTAGCACCAAAATAATATAAAATATATGGTGTGACCAGTGAATAGATACATCCAAAATTTTATACAAACTTTCTTGTAACTGGTTTTTAATTCACTTGAACGTGACCACCTCGCATGTATCATTTTGTCAGCTTTCTACAGTTACATGAATGATAACTTTTTAGAAAATACCTATCTACCTCGAGAGTAAAAGCTGGACAAGATTTCATAATGTTACAATACTAATATTTCTTATCAACGAAAAACTTAATAAAAGTTAATTTTTACATGAGTCATCCAGAATTTTATTACATCAGAGCTCGCACGTGTGATAAATTAAAAATTTATGAACAGATTTGATGGTGTTATATGGTATAAATAGATTGCAGGGCGATTATCAAGAAGGCGTTGCCCTTTTATACAGAAATTGGTTTGGGACTGGCAAATATAAAATGAATCCAATTGCAGCCGAGGACATGACGTTATTCATATGCTTTTAAAGACGAATAAATGAATAACTTACTACATTTAATAAAGTATATACTAAATATACAAGAAATAAAATTTAAACGAACGTTTATATATTTATAGTATAGTTCAGTTCTTTAGTTATGTATATATTTATATCTCTAAAGTACTAAAAGGGCCCCATTGGCACGTAACTACGTGTTGCCATAGCAACGTATATGTCTATAAAAAAATGTATGTGCAACTCGTGGTAGTGTTTGTAATGTTTTCTTTTTTTTTTGAAATTATTTGTATTTTAATTCTTAAATAATTATGAAAAATATCATAAGTATGCCAAATTTTATACTTCTAAATCCGCTATATTTTCGTTAAAACGTATCCTGCTTTTACTTAATAAACGATTAAGAATATTTATTCTAAATAAAATCTACTATTAATTTGTAACACTAAACAAGTGACAATAATGACTAAATGAACTATGACATTGACATTTGACTTATTATTTGTTCCGACTTCCGATAATCATACTAATTAGATTTCTGTACTTTATACTTTGAACAATTTACTGTATTCTGTGGTCAAAATTAGACACAAGCGGCTCGCTGCTTTGAAATTATATATTTAAATTGGACATTCTGATATGAATGTACATTATGAATATGGCACACTTAACATTCGACCGTGAACTTAACATCGGTCTATTGACTGGAAGACTTAAATACCGTGTTTGTTGAAGTGAAACCGTTTTTATCTTTGTAATTCAGTTACAATAGAAGAAGAACTATTATTGTAAGAAAAAGATAAAATAAAATAAGTCTAAAATGATTCAATCATATTGTTGTGTGAAATGGTTTCGATTGATTAAAGTAAAAAAAAAAAAATACCTAAAACACTAATATTTCCTGTATATAAGAAACGAGTTATAAAAGATACGTTTTTATTAACACTGCCTTCGTAACAGCTTTAATAAGACGACTTCCCGTTTGTACAATGTACACATTCAACTTGCGACGAAGGAAAGTTGCTGAAGAACAATTTATTATTGTAATAAAACCCGATATCACGCAATACCTTACATAATAACGAATACCAAGTAATATTATGTCACAAGCACCGCCGAAGGTAGCCTAGATGTATGTACGTCCGATACGCCCCAATTCGCTTAACATGTTCGTCGCATGCGAAATGTCAATATATACTGAAAATTAAAAGATTAATTGGCGATTTTAGATCGATTAAGTGATTTCTTTCTTTTTTCTTTGTTATAATTTCATAGAAAGCGTTATAATTCATTTTGTAAAGTGCTCAGAGATGCCCCCGCCCACGTCCTATTGCGGATTCTTATTGATCGCCAGTCACATTAGGCTCCAACTTGTAAGTTTTACCATAGAGTTTCTGATATTTTTTAATCAATACATCTTCGAATTTTAAATACATAATAGGTACCATCAGGGCGCAGTGAGATAGCGTGTGATTGTACTCACTACCACCGTTCGGTGGTTGTGGGGTCGATTCTCACTCGGCGGCATAATTATATTTAAATTATTTTCATTTCCCTGTCCTGGGAAACGCGGTGTTTAGTTCCGCTATATCTAAAAATAAGGCGGACAGTGGAAACTGTAAGTGCTATGCATAATAATATAACTATTGTGTTGTCATAAATGGTTAAGAAGTAAAACTAAATGAGGAGCTTCGCCTAAATTAAGATATATTTAATGACAGTTGCCACGTGACATATATTTCAACTGTCGTTTTGACATATATTTTTCTGTTATTTTTTACTGGACTTTACTACACTGAAAGTGCTTTTAACCTAAATTATTTTCTAGTTTAACTCTAGTCAGCGTACTTTATGAAGTTTTTAGTTTAACATTTTCATTGAAAGTGTTATTCATATTACTTGAAAAACATTTTTAGAAAACGTTCTATTTGAACTTCGCGGACTCGAACCCGTGCCTCTTGAAACTGTCCAAAACGGTTGTCCTTTTACAAGTCCAACTTGTGACTATATGAACATAGTTTAGCGTATATTTAAGGAAAATTTATATTATTCAAAATAATTTACTGATATATCATTTCTCCTTTCACTCCTCTCTGTACATTTAAGATAAAAAATTCTTTGTTAGGGGTGACGAAACAAAGTTTAGCATTGTATCCTAACAGATCACTACTAAAATATATATCAGTAATTAGACTTAATATTTAAAAGTTACAAAAAATATAGAAATTAAATTATATCGACAGTATAAACAATTCAATTCCAAAATGTAAGTTACCACTGCAAATTGAATATTATATTAAAAAGTATCATCTTTTACTTTTTTGAATGTCGTAACAACCTGCGCTTCGTCTATGTAGGCTGACGACTGATAAAAAATTTGCTCCATTCCCCAGTTCTTATGCTTTATACAAAAGGCACAGAGGCTACAATCCAGTCAGTGTTTTTATAGTTTAATTTGTCATTGTCACCTTTATTTCTTTGACGAAAAGAGCGCTTTGTGATAACGAAACGGTTTTGTAGGTCGGTTTAAAGATCAGTGGGCGAGGTGAACGACCGAGATGTCACGGTCCCATGTTATATGTAGAGCGAATGGTGTGTTTGCCATAGTCTAGTTGTTGTCAATTAAAATATATTGAAATTACTTAATATATATATATATAGGTTATATTTGGACTTGAATTCTTAATATTACTATAGGTTTATTGACTGGGTTATCTGTTTGGTAATAGTATACTTAAAAAGAAAATTATATTAATATTTTTTGCTTTAACATATTTTTTTTTCTGCAATAGAAAAGAAAAGTAACGTGCTTGATATATATTAGACAGTCATAGTATATATTTTATTAATATCTGCTTTTAAAAATCGGATTATCGATTTTCTAAGTTTAATATAACTTTGAGAACCTAAAAGTACAGTCAATAGAATTTTACAAAGCTAAGCTACGACTACTTTGCCGTATACAACACGAATGCCAAGTGTTACTGATAACGCCGTTACTTATTCGAACTTTACTAGCACACTTAGAGAACATCGCGGTGACGCGGTTATATATATATATATATATATATATATATAATTGTACTGTTTGTTCGTGTGTTTACATTTATATAAATTAAATTTGATTAATTATATTATGCCTATAATAACAATTTGAATAGTAATTTTATTTAGTATTTGAAATGAACCATCCCAAGAATCATTTTTTAAACTTAAGCACGTAGGTACGTACATATTTTGTTCAGTAAATATAATGTATTTACTTATTACCATCAGTTACTCATCATATAAATAGATCTATTTTGATATAGACATCATTGCGTGTCTACTTTTGGCAATTACAAAAATAATATCAATTTGCTCCAATCAAGTCCCAATTGATTAGTGTGTCGCCCGTTGTTCCGGGAAGCAAATCAATTCTAATAGGCTATTAGTAAACAAACATTGACGCGAGACATTTTTGTATTTCAAATACAATACTATAATGATATATATACCTTATGCGTCGTCATCACAAATCATGTATCTAGTGACCATTTTTTTTTGTTTTTTTTTAAATATATCTAGTAGCCCCGTTACACACCTTGCCTAAGCTATGTGTATCTCACTTTATACAGACGTGTATGACAAATATGGTAGTGTGATGGTACATTTATTTCATTAATTTAATGTATTTTTATGCAATATTTCAAATATATATTAACATTTAGCACTACTCCGTATAAACTATAACTGTGGCAATATCCACCATACTCGTACGTCGGCGTAAGTTCTGAAAAAAGGACTATAAAGTTTTTGCTTTTTAAAATATAGAGATAAATAAATGCCGTATTGTAGCTGCCCATAACGGGGAATCGAAAATATGTTTTATTGTGATAACTTTGCACCTAAATGGGTTAAAACCTACAATTATTGTGCCAGGATAGAGTTGTATGATATAGATGTCAAGGCTGATGAATAGACGATACACGATAGTTTGTATGCATTGAGTTTTTGGATGGTTTTTTTTTAAATATATTAATATCAGCTTTACGCTTTTTAGGCAGTAGAACCTAGTGAAGTCAACTTCGCATTTTTACTTTAAGTGCCAAAGCGGATAAATTAATATATCAATTAAAATATATACCAATAATAATAATTGTTATTATCAATATAATTTCACTACCCGCAACATTATTATCAAAACCCGATCGCTAGCCAGACCATATCCGAAGTAACTCACTAATTCTGTACACATTGTCATGAACTCATCGACCATGACGTACAACAAATGCATTGAAAATGGGACTCGTAAATGTATTGAAAAATTTGCGTAACTGTAGGAACTTAGAACACGTTACTGGTTTTTAATGTTTCCATTATAACAGTGAAATCAATTGTTTGAGTAAAAAAAATAAAAATAATAATAAATAATTTAAAAAATAAGCTCTTTAGGAAAATGCTTGATATTGATTCTCTCTTTGTTCTGGTAAAGCAAGTTTATGAGGAAAATGTTTTATTTATCAGATCCGGACATACGTGCCAATTTTTAAACAAGTAGAACAGTATGTAGTTGTCATAACAGTGTTGCAGGTGTTTCTTACATTGATTCAATGATAGATATACTCGTAGTATATCTATATAATCACCAAACAAGCATATAAAAGCATGTTGAAATGTTTAATCTTTAATTGAGTAGTGGTTAGTGTCTGGCTAGTAGTCGGATTTTGTAACTTTGATCCCCATGCAGGACAGATACTTCGTGTTGCGATCAAAAATGTACTCTATATACAATACAACTTAAATGATATAATTATATAAAAAATATATTATTATTAAAATTGTGTAAATGGTGTAAATATTTATTAATTTTATATTTATCTTCAATTTGAGGTTAACTCGATGTAATTTCATAATTACACAATAACTGATTTATATCTGTAGACATTAAAATGGTAATAATGCGTTAAATTTGAAAATTATGATAATAAGTTATCAATTTGTTAAGCAATTTAAGATTAACAGGCTCGTTAGAAGTTAGATCTAAATTTTAATGTTATATAATTTTAACCATGAAGTCTGCGAATTTACTTAAATGGCTCGCTTAGATTGTTATATATAGGCTTCTGATATAACAAAACACAGCGTTCAGCTCCGCCATTCAACAGACTATGTTTGTAATAACTTCTAACGCACTGTCTTGACACAAGGTTCTCTTCTACCTAACCTGCTATGCGGGAAATAGCGTGCAGATGAAAAACAATGTGTATATAATATGGCAAAAGTGATTCCATCATTTAATTTCACACTAGTTTTTGCTTCATACTCACTACTTAATATACAGTTTTTTTTATTAACTGTACTTTTTTTTCATTAGAAAAAATCCTGCTAGCTAATTCTGCAATTATTATTATATAATATTATAACAAAGTTTATTTGACACTTTGATTAGTATAATTATTTAAATTAATAATACTAGCGACCCGCTCTCGGCTTTGCCCGCGTAAGGTACACGACTAAATTATTTCGTTTCATCGCCCGTCCTCGTTCTCACTTAAAACACAAACTTTGCTTAAATTTATAGTTTTAATGTTGGTTACTTTTTTATAAATGAATCGATTGAAATTAAATAAACACTAAATGTTAAGGAAAGTTTACCAAAAATACACTAGCCAAAACTGCATTTAAATCGGTTGTGTTTCTGAGATTAGCGAATTAAAAATCATTATTTTGGGTTCTATTTATATTGAGAAATCCCACTTATATTATTTTTTTACATCCATCGTCCATGTACAGAAAGCGATCAGTTGCATTTTTATTATATGTATAGATATGAAAGTGTGATTCTTGTTTCAAATGAATAGGTGCATATTTGTACATTAAGTAAGTATTTTTAAGGTAGATCACATATTACATAGCTGTATAAAAGTAAAAGTGTCTATTTTGCTTATTAATTAATATTTACTTTAAAATACTGCACATATGTTTTACCACATTTGTTACGTTAAACGTTTTAAAATAATACTAGATGTGAGTTTTCTATGTTAAAATTGATCAAATCGATATAAAAGTCAAATAAGTTATTCTTTAGATTTCGAATTAATGCCACTGTCACTAGATAACTACTTGAGTATACTTCTATAGAAGGCATCGTTAAAAGGTTAAAGATAAAATTCCTAATATCTATCACATAGAATTAAATTGTACTTACTTATTATCTCACAATGTCTCGATTCCGGACGGAAAGTGTCTTGACGCTAGGTTCTCTCTGATTATACATTAACGTTTTTCAATAATAACTTGCAATATTTTTATGATCCACTACTTACTATTGCGCATTGTCTTAATGCAAACAAAATGCAATGCAATATTCTCATAGTATCTATAAATTTAATGTACTTGCCAAGTTACTGAGTATAACGAGAAAATACGTCAAATCGTGTATTTTTCAGTATACATTTGATGAATTTTGCAGGTTTTAGTATATTAAATACATACATATGACATTCTCTAAACTCTCGCAGCTTCCCTGCGACTCGGGCTAGAAATAATCAATATAACGTCGTCCTTGATCCACCCTGCCGGAGCAATAACATGGTTTGCACAGAGGGGCTACAATTTATTAGATTTGTTGTACCTTATAATGTAATAATTACCTCTACTTGTAAGTAGACGTAATATTTTTAATGAAAATAAAGATATATTGACTTGTCTTGATAAAAAGAAGTAATTTGTCTATTATGTATAAGAAACAGGACAAATTTGAATTTTTTTTTAACATATTTTTAATTGTTATTCGCACACTTAAGAAATTGAAAAAGACATATTTAGAAAACGTATAAAGAATTCCCGCTGCGTTCAAATTTTTATAAGCAATGTTCTAAATATGTCTTTTTCAAAATATTCATTTACAGAAAAAACTGTTTTTTATTTAGAGTATTTTTTTCTAAGTATATTTTTATACTGATTTGTTGTTATTTTCAATGATTGTATTTAATGCATATGTATGTATACAGATGTGTGACACTATGCAAAAAAAAAGTTTACAATTTCTTAAGTACTCGAGGGAAGGCTTTTTACACTACACTAACAACTAACATGCTGATGTACATATGTTATGACATAAAATGAAACAAATCTTTTAAAAATGTAAACACGTGAGTTCTCAATTAAAACATCAAATGACAAAATTTAGTAGGTACTCGGGGTTCCCTTTCACTTCAGGGGACAACCCCTCGTGAACTCATCTTCTGACTGTTTGTTTAGTACAGATGTGTACATATACCTATTTTTTATAGTATTACTTTATTTTAACATATTAAGCTATTGCGGCGCAGTTAGACAGCGAACGATTGGTTGGGTTCGATGTCTATTTAAAATTATTTTGTTTCTTCGCTCTAGTAAGTCGCGATGTCTTGAACTTTGGGCGTAGAGTAGAGTGTCCGGAGTCTAGGCTCTCTCTGACACCCTGTTATGCGGTGAAAAGCTGAAATAAATAAAAATATGAGAGATTTGAAAAGTAACATTGAGGGATTCATATATTTTATTAAAGTAGATTTGACATCTCAAAAAGCTATAAACCAGTACAAAAAACGTGAACACCTCATATTTCGGAGTCCACAACCCGGACGATTGTACAGGTTATATTTTCTATACTGCTCAGCCTAATAAAATGTAGTTTTGATGGTGATAAATCAAATTTTATTTATTAGAATACAATTTTGAACATTTTAAAAAAATATTATATTATATCTATGATCAGAACAATCTCGCCTGGAAGCTCCGCGTCCGCCTTCTAAACTGGGACAAATCCAGGCAAACTCGGACGGATGGCAACCCTATATTAATGGAATGTTAATGAATAAATGTTGTTTAATTATTTGATGTTATAGTGGATGTCATGCTTATGAGTAACACACGGTGAAACATTACTTCAATAAATATTGTCTTATTATATTCATTTAATAGTAGGTACATACTTCACTCAATGTAATTTTTTTTTATAACATTTTTTAAAGTGTTATTCGCACACTGAGCAAATTGAAAAAGACATACATGTTTAGAAAACGTGTCAAAATTTGAACGCAGCGGGATTTGAACCTGCGCCTCTTGAAAACCGTTCAAGTGAACGAATGAATGTTAATTATCAATTGTTAGTTACACAGAATACTTATTTTATTTAAACATAATTAGGTAAACAAAGTTTGTGATTTAAGTGAGAAACACGGGCGGTTGAAAAAACTAAATAGTCATGGTCGTGTAGTTTACGCAGGCGAATCCGCTAGCGGTCATATGTTAATGCAACCTTAAACGTAATAGAGCGTACTTGCTTTATGCATGCATTGAATCCTAAGGAATGTGCAGGTGTTCAATCCTTTTTGTCATATGCATATGCATATTCGCTGAGTTAATGGTATTGTTTTGTTAATTTCGGTTCCGGTCTACAGATTTACAAAAAGTTATTTATCTCGTAATCACTAGTGTACTTTCATAAATACTTATTACATATATTATACAAGTATTTATACAAATTTATACGAATTGAGAGACGTAAGAAATTTGGCATCGCTAAAGTTAATATGGAAAAAGAGCGGAAGTCAACGGTTTTGATTACATTACAATGCGTACAAATTCATTAGAATTAATTAAAAAAATATACAAAAGTTCACAAACTACTAATATATATATATATAGGAGTTTTAAAGGTAAAGAAGAAATGAAAATCAACACCGAGAACGGAGGTTATCTAAGAGATAGGAAATAGAATGTGATTGTCGGTTATGTAAGTAATAATAGATGATGTGACTGCACAGGTACATAGACTTGTCGTTTATTAGACAAATTGTATTTATTTGATGCGACAGCGTCTGTCTGTGTAAACGCGATGGTTGTGAGTTCGATCCCCACTCGAAGGGATGATAATATTAAAGTTATTTTAACTCCCCGCCCTTATAACATAAAGAGCGGCGTTCAGTTCCGCCGGCTTTCATTGTAGTTATTAGGTTCTTTCTGCATACCCTCCTGTACTGAAAACAACACACACGTTTTAAAAGAACAATTGTGTTTTTTATTATCGACCGAAGCGAAATTTTAAAACGAATTAATTCTTCATTGATAATTGTGTGTGTGTGTTTTTTTTTCATTTATAATTAGCAAATGTAAATGCGACTCCAATATGTGTCATTAACAAAGATAGTCAGTACATTGAGCCACAAGGTTGTCCCATGCCATAGTAAATAGAATTATTGCTGCTGTAATGCATGAAATTAGGTGAACGTGTCAACTTGTCGGGTGATAACAAACTTTCATTTTATTTTGTTTGTATAAAATATTAAAGAGCCGTAAAAACACGTGATCACAAGAATAAAGCGTAAATAGAAAATCGGTAATTTAACGGTTTTTCCAACACAAATAAGAAGATCGCACTTAACAGTGCATTTCAATGTCCGATGCTCTCAGATACCAATAAAAGCGATTCACGCTAAATGTGACTGGAACTTGTCTGGTTACTCGCTTGTAGAAAGCATATTTACACTGTAATCGGACATACCGTTCGTCTTTCGGTTCTGGTGTTTTTTTTTTTTTTTTGTTAAACCTTTTATGCTTTTGCGGTCGCTTGTAGGAAATTTAATAGGGTAATATTTTAACAGTAATTTATTTAGTCTAATGTCTATTTTTAACATTTTAAAGTGTTATTCACACACTTAGAAAATTGAAAAACAGTTTTAGAAAACGTATAAATATTTGAACGCGTTAAAGTGGTATTCCAACCTGAGCCTCTTGAAAACCGTCCAAGCGCCCTGACCAGTAGGCCATGCCTTTACATCCGGCTGCGTTGAAATCCTTATTATATTGATTCCAATTCGAATCTAAAAATGTTTAACTTATATCTGCTCAGAGAAAGCCTATCCTAGATTTTTTGCAATTCATGCTATTTCTTGTTTCATTTCATTAGCTTTCCTTTCAGTTATTTATGGTCTTGTTTGAACTACTCACGGTAGATGTTTCAGATGTTGTATAGGTTTTTACATTTGGTTAGCTCTACACACTACATTGTAATATTTATGAAAAAATGAACAACTTTTATATAACTAATGTTAAGTGACCTGGATTAGTTACAAGTATAAATAGTTTATCTCACCTGTGACCTTATAATAGTCTGTAAACGGTCATCCATTAACTCGAATGCATTTTATAAATATTATGTACAATAATAATAAATTATTATAGTATATTAGAAACATTCGTTGAGCACTTGGACATATTGCTAGCTAACTTATGGGGTTCGGGATTGGCTGCCATTAAAATCTCATGATTTCGCTTTGATAGTTTATTATTGTCCATCGATGCTGATCCGTCCGCATTATAGCGCATTGCGGTCGAAAGTTTTGCTAAGTTTTTACCGCTCCACGTTCGTTTCGTTACGTCTCTATCAGTTTTCAATGCGTCGTCCGTCGACCCCGTCTATTATTAATCCCGTCTCACAGTACTGTTGAATCCAGTTTCAAGGCATCTAGTCTAGCAGTGGTCTCCGGGAAAAAAGTCGGCGGGCCATGTATATATATATGTCTACGAGTAATCTTGTTTTATTAAGAATTCGTCTTGTCTGGTATATCGATGCTTCCATATTCAGATGATAAATATAGCTGTCTAGATTTGTATCGAAACCGAACTCTTTAAACTAATTTTAATGCAAGTTAAATATCGTATATGGATAAAGACAAAATATGATAGAAAACAAAAGATTACAATGCAAGTATACTTTGCAATTCAAAGTAATATATATTTTTATAGCTATTAATGTTAATAACGGTTATCCTTTATAAATCCGTCTTTAGTGTAATATTTGTAAATAATTTATTTAAATAAAACATTATAAACCTGGGTGCGGGTGAAGTCCAGTGCTAGTTGTCAATGTATTTGCAGTGTGTTTTTGAAATATCATACGATTACTATATATATATATATATATATATATATATATATACATTCCTTCAAATACGTTCATTTAGTTAATAATATTATTAAAAACTAAAGTATGTCCTAAAGTGTCCGAGTAAAGCTAGGTCACGTGTTTGTTACAAGTATATTCGTGTGATTTACTATGAACGTGTGGACAGGTTAACCTAACCCTACGCACTAGTGGTTTTGTGTTCACTGGATTGAATGTGTAATAAATACTTTCATCTCATTTCTATTCTCCTTGAAATGATCAGTCTGCAAATTAAATTTATTGCTTGTATTTGTTCCTAACAAAGAGAAACAACGTTTCCTGCTCTACTTATCGCCCCTTATATAAGCAAGTCAGTGATAGGTACAACGTGAAAGCATTTTTGTGTTCTTTTATCATTTAAACGAGTATGGCTGTTTTAAAGTAATATTTGTATAGGTATAATTAGAATTAACTTATTGTAGGTAATATGTTTTCGAAATAGCGTATATGAAGCCATGTTGCGCAGTGGTACAGCGTCTGACGCTAGACGCGATTGGCTGTGTGTTCGATTGCCACTCGGGGCAGTGATTATATTTAAATTATATCTCCGCTCCGCTCCGCGGTAAAGTAAAGTGCGGCGTTGAGTTTCATTACTTAACATGCAATGTCTCGAATTAGGGCGGTGACACTTTCCGCCCGAATTCGACCCTAGGTTCTCTCTGAATACCGTCCAATTTCAGAAAAGTAGTGAAACTGAAGAAAAAAAATGTATGATGTGTATCACTTTTAAAAGTTCCCCTTTTCTCGACTGAACTGAAGAAGCCAAATTTATTTATTAAATTGGAAAAAAAAACTTTACTATACACTTGTCTGTCAACCTTTTATATTAATATGATAATTAATAACGCCGATTTAATTGGCTTAAACGAGATTTGTACTTGTGATATAATTCTAAGAATTCAAGAAATTCATATCTTTTACTCCACTGTATGTATGTGCAGCTATTTCTCTGATTAATAGTAGTCGATGTTGAAAATGTCAATATTTACTTGATCTTTTGGCACCAGCGCCCGAATTATTAGGTTGAGCGAGAAATGCTTTAAGTTTCAGCTCATGTACATTTACTTGAAACTAGGTTGCCGAGTATAAAATAATATCCGTTATATTTTTTTAACATTTTTTAAAGTGTCATTAGCACACTAAGGAAATTGAAATAGACATATTTAGAAAACGTATAAAAATTTGAACGCAGCGGAATTTGAAACCGCGCCTCTTGGGAACCGTTCAAGCACGTGAACGGGAACGGAAACTTGGACGGTTTTCAAGAGGCGCGGGTTCAAATTTTTATACGTTTTCTTAATATGTCTTTTTAAATATACGTCAGTTTATTATATACGGTTTATATGTAATTACAGAAAACAAAACAACTATATATGAAGAGATTAAGTGAGGAATATGCTTTCTTTTAATTTATATATCGTTAATTTGAGTTTTAAATAACATGCATAATGTAAATGTGCATTTGTAACGCAACTCTTATGAATAAGTGTAACGGTTTTTGTATAACATTTTATGCGAAATTGTACTCTGACTTTTATATGAATACAACGAAGAATAATTTAGTTGTATGTATTTATTGCGTAATAAATCTAAACTAGTGTATGTATACATTTAGTCTAGTAGTAGTTTAGTATACATTCCTTAAATTATTGACTCATTCAATCTATAGTTAAGAAAACATCTGTTAGGCCAAGAAAATAACGTATTTAATTATATTAAAAGTGAATTGAAGTTACAATTTTTTTTAATCCTATTTTCAATTTTATCCACAGTTTAAATCAGCTCACGGAACTGCCTCGGGAAGTATGCTTAATGCCCTTACAAGTCCTTCTTCTATCGGACAATCTCCTCAACAGTCTACCAAAGGAAATTGGAAAGATGACCTCCTTAGCAGAATTAGACGCTTCGAACAATAGGCTCACACAAGTACCCATGTCGCTGGGAGATTGCTCCGGATTAAGATGTTTGGACCTCAGTAATAATCAGTTGGGTTTATTACCATTACGTAAGTTTTCTTTAAAAGATTTTTATAATACATTTAATTTTAAATATGAAGACACGCACGAGGAAACGAGACGACGAGATTAAAATGGAGATGACGTGCAACGTGAAAATGACAAAAAATCATTAATATAATATTAATTTAATTTAGTTTGCAATTTTAATTATCCTTACACATTAATATGCTTTATTTTATTGTTTCCTTATTTTGATCTAACTGTAGCTCTATAAATGTGTAACACACATTGTGCAATATAAACAACTAGGTTAATGTATTATTCTTTCTTTTGTTAATCAACTTGATAACATGCAGTTGTAGATTCTTGTATAATTTCAGATATGTTAATCAAAATCATATACAAATTAACTTTATTAGCTTATAATATAAAAAAAAATAATTATGGTCTTGTAAACCACAACTCGGCGTTGAGTTCTACTATCAATAAAGTGAACAGAGTGCCTTAACATTAGTTTGTATATGAAATATATATGTGCAAAATTTATATTATTTTTATATTATTTCTCAGAAATCACATATCTCCGGCTCGAGCATTTAGATGTAAGCTGTAATTGCATCTCATCGCTGCCACTGGAGCTTCGTAACATGGCCACAATTATTACTTTAAACTTGGACAATAACCCTCTAGTCTCCCCACCAACTACAGTAAGTGTAATAAAACTTGATGACACTTTACGTAGAGAATGTAAGGTGAAGCGGTGCTTCACAAGAATATTGAACTCGTAACCTTTAGTAGATAGTGTCAAGTAAAAAAATCTATGTAAACAAAATTGTCATTTTTATTTTAGTTTCACGCTTTTTCTCGTATTTCAGTGTAGGCAGAGAAAACCTAGTGTCACAAACAAACAGTCAAACAAAAGAAAATGAAAATTATTATTGGGTTCTATTACGTTGATAAATGCCCGTTATATTTTTTTTTATCATACATCTTCCATGTACAGATAGTTTTCTTTACTTCGTTCTCCACTTTCGTCCCAATACTGAGTGGTAAGTGGCGGATTTCATATCCGTGCTTTGTCTGGTCACCAGAGTGGAGAAATGAAAATAATTTCAACAAAATCAATCTTCCGAGTAGGAATCGCACCCACAACCATCGCGTATACAGTCAGGCTGTCACACTGCGCCACGACGTACTCAAGAGGATAAAGTTTAAATATATTTGATATTCAATTTTTTTTATTGGTATTAGACTTCCGCAAACTAGCAATTATATATTCGTTTTAATATGTAATAAAATCTCCCAAGTAAAAGGTGATTGAACCTGTTATTAATATTTACTCTTCATGTATAGTTTTGAAAAAAAATTAACCAATGAACCGTTAATTTAATTAAACTGTAGTAGTTTAGATGATGTCACTCTTAGATCCCCCAGGTATTACGTTATAATAGATATAGATCTATCGCAAATAGTTGCGACATGACATGACATTGTAAAGACATTTTGTTAGCCAATCAATTATATTATATAAATAAGCGTAAGTTTTATATTATATAAATTTATGAAATGAAATGAATGCAATATCATATAATATATACCATAAATATATTTACAATATAAAAAAATTAACCGTATTTAGTTTTTTTTTATATGAAACGATGTACAATTGGTAAAGTATTTTTTTTGTGTAATTGTACAAACTTGACGCCTATAATTCAGTTAGAGGTATGACATTTTTATGACAAAGACTGACTATATCACTCGGGAATGTATATTCTTCATAGAATTAGTATTTCCTCGGTCTGCATGGGACAAGCTTGAACCGAGGTTTCATCAACTAAATATTGTTTTTATTTTGTAATATGTATATGGGAGGATTAAAATGAAACTGACCGCAGTCTGTAACATGGAAGATATATGATAAAAAAATTGTATAAAGAACATTTATCAATAGAACCCTAAACATTATCAAATCATAAAAAAAAAGCCATTTGAATTATAAATTTAAGCATTAAAATAATTTACGCAGGCGAAGCTGCGAGCACGTCGCTAGTATACAATAAAAATAAGTTCTGAAAACTTATTTTTGAGCTAAATGAATCATTTACCAAGCGGAGGATATTGTTTTTATGATAATATAATAAGTTATAATTATTATAATGATGGTAACTTCGTATCATTAAATGTTTACCTTTTACGTATAGCTATCTCGTTATCATCAAGTGAAAGGCAAACGCAAATATTAACTCATATCGAACCGGCGTTCCCGTTACTATACTTTCTATGATATTTATAATTCTTTCAATGCATTTATTTCCTGTAGGCCAACGTGGCTCAGTGGGAGAACACTGCAAACACTATTGGTTGTGGGTTCCATCCCCACTCGAAAGAATGATTATATTTAAACTATTTTCCGCTCCGCTCTGGTAAGACGTTGACGCGACGTTGAGTTTCGCCACTTAACACACAACGTTTCGATTTTTGGCGGACATTGCAGAACGGAGTGTCTTGACACTAGCATCACTCTGACTACCTTGATATATTGAAAAAAGCGTGAAGCGGCAACACAAATTAAAAAATTACAAAATGTGTCTGTGGAAAACGAGTGTTTGAACTGTACGGTTTTTTGTCTATGAAATATATATTATATTATGTATGTCTTAGGAATTACCTTCAGATGTACACAAAATACGGTATAAATACGTGTACAATATTTTTCCCCTTACATTTCGTTTATCTATGAGAAAGCTTTTCTGCTTTCCGTCTGTACTCCTACTATCTTTTGTTTTAGACCGGTTGCTCGCTTTTATATTTTGTTCTTGGAATGTAGTCACTTGGATACTTATTTTATATAATTTATATACATTATACATTGTCAAATGTATAAATTGTATACTATTTAGTATACTAACGTTATATTTACGGTAGTATTTAAGAATGCGATTTTTTAAAACAAAATATGTATAGTATAATATAGAAATATATAATATAGAAATAAATTATAATTTATATATATATCACGTATAGTTTTCTTGTAAAATATAACAAATATAATAAGTTATAAAAATTTAGATATATGTATATTTTATCTCTATACAATAGAATACGAGAGATAATAAGTATCCTAAAGACATATCCCTTTTCAATATTTCTCACCTCGACATTATAATTTGTTAGCGAATTTGTTTAGTCTAAATATGGTTTTATAGATAAATACTACCTAGAATAATATTTGAACTCACGCTTATTGCATTCATTTAATCTACATCTTAATGATTTGTTTTCTTTTAGATTTGCATGCGCGGGCGCGTGCATATATTCAAATATTTAGAAAACATGGCCGTCAAAGACACCCTCCCAGCCCATAGACGAGTGGATGAGACACGACGATCAGCCAAACACGCTTCATACATCGGTTCACCTAACGCTGGAAACCATCAAATAACGTCTGGAAATGCGACTATAGATTGCTTAAGACATAAGCCTAGGCATGTTGTAGATAGTGGATACTGTACAGATGGAGTGGAGAAGAGGTGGTCTAATGATGGTGGGTCTGATATAAATTCTTAGAGAAATGTCAATTTAGAGACAAATTTTATATAAATGAAATTTGGATTTAAGCTGCAATTACTAACTAATTAAGCAATTTAATAAATTAAATAAAAAAAAACACTTATAAATTGATAGACTCGTGATTATTGTAACCTTTCTAATGTAGTTAGGCACTAAGAACGTATTTCCAAATATAAAAATTCAGCCAGTATTAAATTTTATTTAAAGACTTGTATGCTCAAATTAAAAATTTTGAAACACTCAATCAGCGTCTTTAATGAGAATTGTCACAACTCAATTTTATATTGATTGAATTTGTATATTCCAGCAAGCGGCGAAGCGGGAGGAGGGTCAGGGCGCTCGACGCCGAGCACTCCCTCCACGCTGTCCCCGGGCGCTGCCCTCTCGCGGGCGCAGTCGCTCTCCAGCGACACTCCGCTGGCGCCGCTCACGCCTATACTTACCGGGTGAGTTGCTTGCTTGTGTGTAATATCATATTATTACTCAATTGTGGGAATATACCTTTAAGAGTATTAGATGTTTGACATGTATGTTCCATTATTGTAGCCTTTGTTTTTTTGGAATTTGTACTCAAAATCTATCTATAAAAAATTACTACTACTACGCGTAGAAAGCTCTCACATTTGTCATTTAGGTTCCTCGGGGAGGCATTAAGGGTCTATTTGCCAAAATTCTTACGGGAACGAAATTTTAAGTTTCATTCGTCCACTGCAGGTGTAGTTGCGGGCTACGATACACTACTCGTAGTATATTATAATATGTCAATTATGAGACGGTTAGGCTAAGTTAGGAAAAATTGATTAGTAGCACATTAAAGTTAAGTTTATAATATGTATTTTTCATGAAAATGGAGAAAAATAATTTATATTTAATTAATATATTTCTTTTATTGTATGTAGTATAAACTGTATGTACTAAACAGTATGTCTATTCGCAGTATAGTATATTAAAACACATTGTGGTAGTCGGTCCTTTGTATACGTTCATTTTTAATAATTCGAAAGTCTTTTTAGTATATAATAAAAACAAAACAGTACATTTAATAATTAATGTTCATATTATAAATGTGATATCTCATATAAGAAAAGAAACTACTATTTAATTTGTTTAATTCGCACAATCTTATGAATTCTTATAATTATTATTGAAATTCAAATTAAATTGACAAAATATTTAAGAGAAATCACATCTGAACTATTCAAGTATGAAAATGTAAATGTGTTATGTATTTGTATGGATATAATTTCTTTTTTATTTAACATATTCGTATTTTAAATAATACATCTATAACAATAATTTATTTTATGACAAAAAACACTTTTATATTTCTATTTACGCTAACTCTATATAAAATAGTGGTTATATTTGTAGATGTTAGTGAATAGCAAAATATTTTTTACACGAGTGTTGTATTTTGGTATTATGTGTGTGTAGAAAATTCTAGATGTGAAAATATTAACTTCACCGATCTATAGATATTTATTTGCCTTATATAAATATATATATTTATATAATATATTATGGTGGACTTTTTATGGAACTGATTAATTTAAGATAATTTTCTTATTATAGTCAATTTGTATGTTACATATGAACTTGATATTTCTATTATTTAATTTATACGTGACACAAATCAAGTTGTTTACAACTGGATAAAACAAATTCTTTGTTATTATTAAAAACATATGAAATAAGACATATGTAACAAATGCAATTGTCTATCTTATAGTATTTCTAGTTGCTTATATATTGATTTTTGTTTTAATTTTTTTCTCGCGTCGCCGATGCAGAGGTAAAAAAAAACAGTTTTGGCTCATATCATCCCCTCATTGTCCCCTTTATTATTAACCCCGGTGTTCCCTTTCAGCCACCGTATATCACCTGATGGGAATTCAAATGGCGAGGTAGATAAGAGTAAATTAGCCCATCAACAAACATACAGGTACATTCACACACACACACACACTCATGCAGCACTATGGTTTTATAAAAGCACTGTTTTGTTTATATATGTATGTGTGTAGACAAAATGTGTTTATCTTCTACTTTGTATGAAAATTATTTTGTATGGTCTTTTAAAGGCACATTTTAGAACTACTCTCAAACCTGGTGAATGTCTCTTAGTATGTGTAAGTTTGCGCTTTCAGCTGTTAATTTATCCGATACTTAACATTACTTTGGTAAAGCACTGTGGATACGCTCATGATTGGGAAAGTGTTGAAATATTGTTAAGGGATGGCGGTTTTATACTATAAGAAATCTAAAGTATTCGCTAATATATGGGATGGGCGCTTCATATATGACTAACCGCTAACTAGCTACAAAACGCTTTAATCACACTTATATCTAATAAAAGTATTAATAATATGTACGTTTATAGACAAATATATAAATGCACAAACTTTACGAAGCGTTAAATTTTTGGTGCATATTCTCTAAATTATACATCTTAAATCTAGCATTAATACAAAGAAGCCCAAGACAGTTAAACACAGCAAGACGTCTACCGACCCCGCACAGAACAAATCAACCCTCGCCTGAAAGGTTAGACTCCACCCCTCATTCGCAAAACCAAAGCCCTATCCATTTCCAAAAGTCCCCAAATTCCCCCATAAATGGATACAACATGTCCCCATACACGCGATCCTTATCCAATAACGCCCCAATTTCTCCAAACACACCCAACACCCCCAACTCACCCATTCTTCATTCTACCCCCAGGAGGTTTCAAACTCAAAATGGAAATCCAGAGAAGCCGGAAGAAATGAAACGGCCCGTTCAAAAAGTGGTTCCGTCACGGAACGTAAATAAGACGTACCCTTCCGTTAACGGCAATGTCGACTACACTCGAGTTAACGGATCCGAAACATATGCAAAACCCACTTCGCCTACAAAATCTCCAACTAATACGTATACTCCTAAATCTAATATACCCAGAACTGTGAATGGTGATGCCAAGTTGTTGACAACTTCCGTAGCGTACTTGAAGGGTGCAGGTTCAAAACCGCCAAGCAAAATATGGAATAAAGAGACGCCTCCAGAAAAATTAAGTTTCACTATGAAGAGGGAATTTGATAAGCAAAAGGAGGAAACGGAGTTGTTACAGCAATTGAGGACGGTAATACTTGTTTTCATTTTTGCTTTAATTTTATGTGTTGAATAGTTTTAATAATAATATTATCAACCTTTTAGTTGATTTGTTCGAAAGTGGCGCTTTCTTCCGCATAGCAGGGTAGACAGACCGGGGCGGAAATCGTTAGTAACCGTTGAAAATGAAAACCTGTTGCAGATAATAGAGACGCGCCTGAAGATGTCGCTGCCGGAGCAGCTGCCGGCGGTGCTGGCGGACGGCGTGGTGCTCTGCCACCTGGCCAACCACGTGCGCCCGCGCTCCGTCGCGTCCGTGCACGTGCCCTCGCCCGCGCAGGTACGTCCTGCTGCACCCCGCTGCGCCCTGCACTACAGTACCTTTCGGAGCACCGTTCATGGGCCCTTTTATGTTTCAGCCGAAGTTGACGATGGCCAGGTGTAGGCGGAACGTGGACAATTTCCTGGAGGCGTGTCGGAAAATTGGAGTGGAAGAGGTGAGTTTTAAATATATTATAACATAATTGAAATATGTATGTTGGGATAAAAAATATTATTCAAAACTTGACTGAAAATAAGTGTATCTATTTTTTTTTAATTACACGATCTTTAATTTTTTTGTTAGATATTTAGCGAAGTAACGTCTTGGGAGACAAAAATAACTAATCTCTTTCTATATATATCATTAGGATATTATTAGGATGTACCCAAGATTTTTATTTCAATGAATTATTGTCACATATATTATTCCCTCTGCATTGTTAGAAATATTCTTTTAGTATCATTAAGTTCTTAATTCTAATTAATAAAGTGCTAGTACATTTGTAACCGCGGTTGTGTTGATAAGTTACAAACGCGCCGAAAGTTTCGTTGCAGGGTTTGATATTCTTTCGCGAGCAATCTATTAAATCAAGTCAGAAATTAAGAATGAAATTAAAAAACTGAAATTAAGAGAGGGGGTGGCGTGTGTTCCAGGAGGACATCTGTTCGCCAGACGACATTCTGTGCGACGGCGGGCGGGGGCTCCCCGCCCTCGCTCGGACCGCGGCCGCCCTCCATATGCTCTCGCGGAAGGATATCCCCGAATACCAAATCGACCCAATGGACCCAATGGACTGCCAAGATAGCCCCGAATTCGACACCATCACACTCAACTACAGGAGATACAGTGAGGATAGATACATAAGCAATTTCAACTTTGTCGACCAAAATTACACCTTTGACGAAACAGAGGAGTACCAACTTAACGAGAATAATAACTCCGATTTGAATACAGAATCGCCACAGATACAATATTCGCCTGTGTATAACAATGAACTTCGGATTCGTGGACCTTATTACCACAAGAATAAGATTCAATTTGTGACACCCTTCTGTAAAGATGGCGTCCTTAAAAGTGATAGCTTAGAAATATACGATACAGACGAAGTCGATTTTCCAATCGAGTTAAACGAGAGTATCGATGTCGAGAGATATGATCGAGACAAAATGAATTTAGCTATACAGATTAATTATGTCAATGTGATCGAATCGGCGAGGGACAAGGAGAATAGAATTTTCTACACTTGTTTATGCCTCGGAGGTTTCGTCGTATCGGCCATCTTGCTTATTTTATATCCTCTATAAATTATCTGTGTAACATAACTTTTTAATCATATAAATGTGTACGTAGAAAATAATTGATAGTAACTTCTATTGCACTCAATGCCTTATGATACAGTCAAACTGTGATTTAATTCAAAATGAGGCTGCTCTTTTAAATTAAGAAGTAGCATTTTTTTTATTTGTACTCTTTTTGTTGGAGCCGTGGTTTATTTATTTAATTTAAATTTTTAAATGCACACAACGCACCATTTTAAGGTGTGAATGAGTTTTCGTTTTTTTTTTTGAAAAAAGTGCTACTTCTTTAATATCGAGACTGATGGAGGTAATTAAAAGTATTGGATGTCTTCAAGGAATTGATTTTTCTCAAAAATCTCAAATGTCTTATATTTTTTTCTACATATTCTTATTCCAATAAGATTTAAATGTGTCTAATATATACAACAACATGGGGTAGATAAATGGATTTTTTTTTTCTTACTGTGACTTAACAGTAGTAACAACAAGTCTTGTTGATTGATTGATTGTAATAAAAATATGGTTTTAATCTTTATCTTTTATCTTATATTTATTAATATATTACTAACAGAATGAATAAAAAGTAGCTTGAATACGCTGAAAAAGTATGGACCATATTGTGTGAATTTTAGAAGACTTTTACATCACTTGGCTACTTTAAAATAACAAACGTCTTTTTTTCTGTTTTATAATATGTTAGTCAAAAGTTTTAGGTTTAAATTTATTTTTTATTTGTTCATATTAGGTACTTTAGTTGTTATAAGAAAAATAAGGGTTTCATAAAGACGCTATGCTAATAAGTGAGAAATTTATTGTGTTTTAGAAACTAAATTTTTTATATATATTGATTATGATTTTTTAGCTCATGCCTTAATTACTATATAAAATGTAATCATTTTTTTTGGAGGAAATCTCACTAACATAACGTTTCTTTTGTTGAGGTTCCAAAATGGTTGAAATTATTTGATTGATATGTTGATGATTTTTCCAGAAGATCTCAGTTTATTTGTAAAGAAATTCGTTGTTTTGCTTTTTTATATAATAAAATATTGTTTTTGTGTTCTAACGTATATAAAAGAAAGTATATATAAGATTGGTACGTTCAATACAAATGATATATAGTTTTATATTTCTTTCATTGCCATTGATATTGCTCTCAAAATTAAGTTTACTTAATTTCAATTTGATGTAACTGGGACGTGTCTATACGATGTAAGTCTTTGTTTCTCAACACCTTTTTACACATTTTGAAATGAGACTATTTTTAACCGGATTAACCCTGACGTTTCGAACACTTGACAGTAGTCCGTGGTCGTGGTGTCCAGTGGTAGGCTGAGTGGCATTTAACGTGGCCCTGGATTCTTGCGGAGCATCTCGTTTACAGTTAGATGCTTTATAACTAGGATCAAATAACACACTAATATTTATATTTTTTCTTAAAATCACTCTCCACGTAAATGTACGTGTAGGTGCAAGAAAAATAGTGTTTTCGTAAATGACCTAAGTCAAAACTTGTTTAAAATTCATCTGTTATAGAAGGCAATGTCAAGGGCACTGTATATGTGTATGTGTTTATATACTAAACAGTCTTCCTATAATATTTTTATATATACTTTTCAATATCAGTTCTGATCTGATAGTGCCAAGGAACTTTTTATTTCTGTTGTATTGTTAACGTGTATAGTATATATAAAGCATCACATCTTAATATATTTTGCACTTTTTGTCATTTACAACAATTTACTTCTTTCAAGATTCAATAGTCATTTTTAGATGTAGATTATATAAATATTTATATATGAATAATACTATTAAATGATGAAGCTTTTGGACGACGAGTCGGAATATGTTTTTTAGTTTTTTCTTTTTGTATTTATTTCGGTATTACATTAATTTATTAATGTTGTATGTATTTTTTGTATCTTTTTGAACGGCTTTGGCAGTCTGTGTAATATTTTTAGTTTATATTACGACGAGTCATTACTGTATAGAAATAAAAATGTTTCATTCAGTTATGTTAAAATACACTTGTATATTTTTTGATTGTAAATGTATTTTTATTGCAAATTGCTTAAAACAAATGATTTTTGGTTAATTATAATGCCAACGTGATTGTGCCGAATTCAAATTCGGTTCGTGGGAGCATTTTTATTTCATTTATTGAATTAGTTAGCTAGCACACAAATTAGAACCTAACCGACAACATATAGGTGACTCAAAAGAATATTAAAATATAGTTAAATTATATTTTATTAGTATATATGTATAAAATTTTATTTCAGTTAATGGATTACAATTTGGTATAGTCGTATATAATATAATTGAATTAAATAACAATGCTGAGGTGCAAAATGTATGCGTGAAAATGATAATAAAATCAGTTCTAAAGTACAATGGTCGCGAAGTATTGGTGCGAGTGTTTCTTATAAAATAAGAATTGTATGCCTTATTCGAATTCATATCGTTATTGTATTATAATGCAAACGCGTTATGCCAGTAGTAATAATAGGAGGCCGTTTACATGTTAATAATTTACATATTTTGATTTTATTTTTATTTTGTCATTTTTTTATATTAATATTTAGTTTTGATTAAATTACATTTTTTGAAATGAAACTATTTTACAGTAGTCCGTGGTCACAGGTAGACTGTCTACCTGTGACCACGGACAAAACTATACGCGATTAATCCGCTTAAAATAGTTTAATTTCAAAATGTGTAATAATCACGAAAATCAAAGAACTTATTAAATTACATTATTTTTTTCTATTGCTAATGTTTTTTTTTCTAAATAAATATGAATGTAAACGGTGCTCAGTAGTGCGTAGTGATATGTAGACTTATATTTCGAGGCTCTTTCGTATTAAATATAATATTGGATAAAAGATTTATAAAAAAGACAATGTTTTTAATATTTTAATTGACACTAACGTTTATTTCTAAGGATATCAACGTAACAATGTTGCCAACAGTGAATTGCATTTACATACAATTTTAACTTAACTTCTCTTTTAAGATTTTATAAATAACAATTGCGATTGTCATGTTTTCTTAATAATAATTTCTTGCATTCCAAAGATATTTTATTATAATAAAAGACAGCTTGTTTTTCTGTCGATATGTGTATATGTTTCTATTATATTACTTTATTAATAAGCATTTCCTATTGTCTGCTTGAATTAGATATATTTTTAAATATTTTTGGCATATTTGAGGTTTTCTGTATATTTTAGCGTTTTGCATTTATTAACTGTTTCAGTGAATTTACTATTTAGTCTAAAACGGTTTGTTAGTTTCATATACGAGACTCTTGTGTTTAGGGTTGTCAAACTACAAATAGTATATATACTTTAAAGTATTTTTTTTTATTTCCAACATTTGGACGTTATTGATCTCATGTAAATCCGTCGGATTCGTTTTTTAAGTCAGTACCAAATAATCAATAAAATATTTTTGTAACCGTTTGTCCAAACAATCCATTTTGCAATAAAATTTGTGATAACCCTAACTGAATAGTTTAAATAATTACAACTCTTATATTTTGAAGCATTTTCATTTAGTTCTCTGTAACGATATTTTTGAAAGTGTTTAAAAATCATTATTTTTGAGCTTTAAATTTTCAAGTACAATTAACTGTATAAGATAGATTATATAATTTATTCATACCATATAACATATTTATTAGGTGCTTGGGTATCCTGTGTAGTTTTATGGCTGGCTTTAATTATTTGTTTTTGGGTGTAAACGAACAAATGTCAGTGTCAATTGTTATTTTGACAACCAATTTAAAAGAAAACATAAAAATTAAATTATAAAAAAAAAAATTCCATCTTAAATGTCATACTTTTAAAACAAACACTGCCTTACGTTCGTTTGTATCCACTCTTATTTGATTTATTTCAATTCTTTATATGGTTGGTTGTAAAATTACAATGAAGGCAAATGAGAATAATTTAAATATAATATTCCCCTAAGAAAATATCTCAAAACATGTTTCTTATAATTATTTTATTAACACAATAAGGACATGGTCCATACATTTATAAAAAATTTATAGTTTTTTGATAAATTGCTATTTTTCAAAAACATTTTCACTATTTAAAACTAAGGTTTATAAGATACATAGAGAGAGAAGAAATTGTATCGATGTGTACCATCCCAGAAAATACAACCAATTGTCTTTACAGTCGAATGCTGTCCCACAAGACATAATTATTAATAATAAAAATATATATATTCTTTCTTGCCTTATTGAGGGCATTAAAACCAGCCTGCTGATATATTCCATTATGTTAAGACAATTGATTAAATTTGAGGTTGTTTTTTTTTGTTCTATGAGTTTTTCATATTGGTAATGAAAATTTAATTTTCTTTAATTAATTAATTATTATTATTGTATGTGTGGTTCGAATTTTTGCTTTTATGGAATTTAAGCATGAATGTGTTCTAAAGTTGTTTTGGTGATGTTCTGTTTAGTAACTTAAAAATGTACTTTTTTGTATGTACTTACAATGTTTTTCTCTTAATTATAAAATAAATTCTTATCGGCATTTTGATTGTTTTATTTACAATATTTATATATTTACTTTCAAATTCAATTGTGTTTTAGGTTAATTTTGTTAAATTTTGTTTTGTAGATAAAACTTGAAGTTACAGTTGCACTCTTTTTCCCATATAGCACGGTAGTCAGATAACCCATAATCAAGACACTCCGGTTTGTTTACACTTTCTGCCAGAGTTCGATATTTTGCGTTAACTCACAACCAACCGCGTTTACGATCTAAAAATTTGAAATTGCGAAATATAAATGTGAAACTTGTATTTGAAATGAGATAAACGAATGTAATAAAATGTGAAATATAAAAAGTCTAAATTAAATTCGCTTTAACATAACAGTTTATTACCAATTTGTTTTTAATTTACACTTTTGTTTTAGAAGCTGATGTGCTGTGCTGCAGACGTTCTCGAAGGAAAAGGGACCGTACAAGTAGCCATTACAGTAACAGAGCTGCTGAGAAGACACATAACGATTAGAGAATCGATACCAGCTACTGTTCAATCAATACCTACCCCTACCGCCACCTAGCGCCCAAAACTAGCGGTAGCTCCTCAGTCTACGCTATCTCTTTAGTTAAGTTGTGATTCGATAAAATAATCGAATTGATGTGGAATCGATATTAATCGATCATGCTTGTTTTTTTTTTAATTTTTAGTTTGTGGTGGAAAAGGCTACTGTACTGTTTTTTAAAGACGGTGGTAAAAAAGGTATGTGATCGATCGAGAAAAGAGTCGATATTAATTAATAATGCTCGAAGGACCATTTAACAGATAAATTGTTGGTTTTTTTATTTTTAGTGGAGACAACTGCCTTTCTAGTTTTCAAGGACCACTAGTCGAAGTGGATGATAAGGGCATTGTACTTTTTATGCATAACGATTAGGTGATATTGGTGATGTCAGCGTTTTTCATCATGTAGGACTTGGTAGTATAATATTATGTCAATAATATTAGAATCCATGTAGCATATATAAATATAAATTAGTAGTTTGAATTATCTTATTTAGATATATTGAATAAGACAGACAATCGAGTTTTGCTAGGAAATTCATCAAAACCAAATTCAATATATTTTAACATTTAATGACATGTAATTGAAGTTCACTCGAATATGTATTTTTTCTTTTAATGCTTGAAGCTTAATGAACAGTTATTACTAGTCAATAGCATATTAGAATTATATTGTGTACCTTATATGAAATAAGTATGGTGCCTCCATATAACATTAAGTGGATACGTTTTCATTTATTATACAATACCTATATATATGAAAATCGTCCGTTTCTCACTGAGTGACTGACAGACTACGCGGCTTCTGAAACAAACGTAAAGAAACGCTAAGAAGGGTTCGTCAAAGTTCCTACAAGAACAGTTAAAGATGTGAAGAATGTTACGGTTTACTACACAATCAAAATATTCTACATTCAAATACGCTATAACAAGTACTTTTGAACACAACACCGACATACGACTCGTATATACATAATACATTAATTTTAAACAACAAAATAACTGTTTCAAGGGTTTATAAATATTTATACAGATATATAAATGGATATATATAAAATTAAAAAGATTAAAAATTGTAAAGGAGGCATAGCAAACAATTCAATTTATATAAATCAATAGTACCGTCTTCCTAATGATGAATTCAAAAAAATCTCCTCTGAATATTCTTAGATTTTTTTGTCAAAAATCCGTAGACAGAGTAAGTTTAATTTTACAATTTATATTCATAATAATTGTATTGCAACATACCATGACATTAACAGCACTGAATTGACAGAAAAGGTTCCTGAAACTAATCAATATATTTAATACGAAATATTTAAATTAATTAATCTATGGTAACACACGCGCACATAGGCAATATTAGTATAAAAAAATAAATTAGACTGAATGTTAGATGTGTTTGTGACTAGATTTATTTAGGATTGTGCTTCACTAAACGCACACACAGCCACATATAAAACTAAAATTTTGTCTAAACTTCACTTATGATAGGGTTCAAATTCGTCAGGACTTTAAATATATATATTTTTTATTTATCCATTTGTAAAATTTGCTTCAGAATAATATGTAAGTTATGTTGAATTTACTAATATTGTTACAAATTCGTAATGATCTTTTTTGTGTAAGGAAAACATTGAATAAATCGTGCTATGTTTTATGTCAAAATAATTTGTAGAGTTTCTAAATTAAAATTATTGAGTAACGAAATCGAATCTCTTTTTCGCTTTATTCAAAATTATCATATTAAATAGAATAAGACGAATAAAAGATTCTTTATATGAAATAAAATGAAAAGGCACTCGTAAGCTCAGTCTCGTTAGTGTGAATTGCCTTTAAAACTAAAGGATCATCTATAAGTGCTTTATACTAATTACGAATTTACTATGACTATACACATTTCGGTACATTTACACTTTAATTAGGCGCGTAGTATATTCATTGTTGACATAACGATGCCTTATATTGAATCTCAATTTAATTCTTTTTCTATTAGGGCACTTAAGGTCTTAGAATCGGATTTTCGATGATCGGATAATCGGATCGGAATACTTGCATACATTTAGCATTTTTTTTAAATAATATATATATTTTTAAAATGCGTGAGGTATTTATGTTAAATATGCAATTGTTCTCCCTATATTGCATATAAAACTTACTCCAATTAAACATATATATCAATTTAATAGTTATTCTACTGGGTTTTTTAAATTGTAAGCTCTAATTCTAAAATGTATGCCTCATATATATCCTTAGTTATTATATCCAGGTTGGATTCTAGGCAAATAAAAAAAAAACTATTATATTTAGAGAACTTAAATAAACAAAATCTATTGGAGACACTTTTTTTTAATGCGCATGTGCAATTTTGCGCGGTTTTTGTGCGGTTGGGCACTTGTTAAGTACATATAAATTAAACGCGCAATTGTACTCTTACACAAGAAATTTTCATCTCTACGTCTGTCGAGTTAAATTTTTGTCAGGTTTTCAATAATTGAAATCCTAATTTGATCCGAAAGAATTAATAAATTACGAATGTCGATTTGCAATGTGCTAAAATAAAAATTTTTTCTCCCTAATAGAACATCAGTATTAATTGAAAAAGTGCCATTATTAAGATATGTCAATTTTCTCTTAACAACTTATATTTGAAGTAATGTTATGCCTAAAATGTGTCACTAAACAAATCAATTAAATTTGTAATGCACTTAGATGATTAGAAAATTTCAGAACAGCTTTATAAATAAATAAAATGGAACAGGTAAGTTGAGACTGACACACAAAGTGCTTCTAATATATAGTATCATGTTTGTAATAAAGTGAAACAAATCAAAGTGTTGATATATATATATCGTGTCATACATTATTTTTAATACCGATTATTATACTAATTTGATTTTTCGGCAAAAATAAATAAGTAATATATTAAATGATCATAGATGACATTTATTTATGATTTTTTGTATATGTAACATAGTTTATGATATGGATTCTTTCATGATTTTCTTTCTTATAAATTGACTTGAATGCTATCTTATAATGTAATTGAACTATCAATTAAAGTTTGTACTTTAAATTTAGTTATAAATTGTGAAATGTTATAAGAAATTGGATGCCATATGATATTCCAAAGCATAATTGACATAAAAACTAAATAACCTACTAAATAATATTTTTAAAGAATTTGAAATTATCCAGAATGTACCTTGAATAATAATACAATAATATATTGTACTTTACAAAGAATAAGTAGTGATTATACTCTACTTGTGATTAATACGGTTTGACAAACTCATTACGACATACATTAAAATCGATTTTTTATCGAATAGACATTTTATACAACACGTTTTACTTATATATATATATATATACATATATATATATATATATATATATATATATATCTGTATATTTCTTTATATATATTATAATTATATCCTGTGTACTTTTCTGTTTTGAAAGGTTCTAGAATAATTATGCATTATCTTATTTATTTGTTCAAACTGTACTAATTTGCGTATACATTTTTTAAATTTTGGCATTAGATACTTAATTCACTTATATTTTATATATATGGAAATTTGAATTTGACTATTTTATTATTATATCACGTTTTAAATATATTTTTTAATTACCACCGATTTCGTCGATTTTCGATAATAATTAATACTCATTGGTGTAAAATAGTATAAATTTTATTCTCGTCATCTTTAATGTAGTCCATTTATCTTAAAAATAGGCATTGTAGATTGTGAATGAAGCATAGTTTAATTAGATTTTTTATATCTAAATATAACAAAAAATTTGACACAAGACTTTTCAAAAATATTAATATTTCATCGTTTATCAAATATCTAATACAAAATCGATTTAATAACAACATTCCATATCTACGATGCCTTTAAATAATTTTAAATATTTAAATGTGATTTGTGTCAATTTTGTGATTATTTTATTATATAGGTTGAAAAAGTGCTTTTAAGTTAGTTTTATTTTTAAATAAGATTGTCATCACAATATTGTATTATTTTGCTACTTATAAAAAATGATTTATAATTGTACAATCGTTACCACATATATATATAACTTTCTTTTAAATCTGTTCTTACATTTCTTGAAATATTTCAAGTAATATTATTATATAAAAGAATATACAAATTTATATTATGTTATAAAAAATTTGGCACAAAATTTATTATTAATTAATTTTTGTTTTTTTTTTGTGTAATGTGCAATTTGAATTTGTTTTCTAAATTTTATTTTATTTAAATTGCTTGTTTATATGTATTGTAATGGTACGTGTGTATAAAGTAGGTAGGAAAAAGAACTGAAAGTAGAATCGAGTCTTTGCTTTCAAAGATAATGTGCCAAAGACTATGGTTGAAGGTTTTTTTTTTGTAAAATAGTAAATTTTGTGTACTGCACTGGTCTCTTAGATTAAGTATGATGTAGCAATATCGTAATACCCACGTGTTTATATGTAGATACAAATAAAAGTATACTTATACATTTTCGACATTTGGTTTTTTGTTTATTTTCCTAAAATATATTTATTTGACGATAAATGGGACAATCCGCTTTTAAACAACAACAACTTTTTAAATCTCTTTTTACTTCTCTCTTGCCAAACGATTGTTCTTAGAATAATCTTTGAGTAGCAGAAATTTGTAAAAATTCTATATCTACAGAGAAGCTAACAACAAATATAAGTTGTAATAAGCGTATATGAATTTTAACGTATAGCTATGGCATAGCTTAGCGGTCAGAGCGCTTGAACGGTTTTCAAGAGGCACGGGTTCAAATCCTGCTGCATTAAAATTTTTATATGTTTTCTAAATATGTCTTTTTCAACTTTTTAAATATTTATACTTTTCTATGTAGTAACGCAGACGATATATAATAACGATTTTCATACAAAAAACAATATGTCCCTAAGGGCTGGAACGCAAAAGAACTACAATTCAGTTTTTAGAATATCTCCAAAAATACAATCAAAACATTGCAACTGCAACTTTATTAAATATATTTGTTATCTACAAATGCATTTTGCGGCTTTATTAAAATATCTATATGCATTATATCTATATGCATTATATCTATACTCATCTTCATCCTCGTTCACACTCAAAGGTGAGATGCTTATATTTTCTTATCGAGCTATGTCGAAATTCCTTTAGGCCTGTTATAATTTATTTTTGTTGTTAGTATATCCTAGTCACATTTAAAATGCATACTAACTAGCCACTATGTGAGCTCCACTCTTCACTAAACTAATAAAGTAAAAAGTAATTTTAGATCAAAGCAAGAATAATTACAAAATATAAATTTGAACCGTCTTAAGTCCTTAACTCATAAACAACGTGCAACGGAAGCTTTCAAACGTGGCTATAATATATGAAAAAGCCTATTTATTAAAATTCTGCCAGTAATCCTGTATTATATTATATGATTTAGGCGGGGCACGTGTAATCGTTGGCCGCTGACTAGCAACTTGCACGACACGCCCCTAACTAAAACAATTATATATGGCGCCTCTTTTTTTTAGATACAGTAGTTAAAGTTGTTTAATATTGCTGCAATCTGAGTTTTTCTGAACTGACGTCTAGGAAGCTAGAATGATGTTTCCAATATTATAGGTACTGTAAAAGCGATTGGTAGTGGATTCAATTCCCACACGGAGGGAATTCAATTGAAATTATTTTCATGGCTGCGCTGTGGTACTAATACAAACTGCGGCGTTAAGTGCTGCCACTCAACGCACAATGTTCCGATTTCGGGCAAAAAAGGCGAATGGAGTGTCTTGACACTAGATTCTCTCTGACTATTCTGCCCCATGCTATGCAGAAAAAAAAACGTGAAACTGCTTCAAAACCGCTTTTAGTAAGATAAGTATGGAACATAGTATTATGACACTAGGTTCTCCACTTTTTGTATAATTATATTAGTATTCGTAAATACATTTTAGAAACCCTATGTTTCGAACACTTTACAGTAGTCCGTGGTCACAGGTAGACTAAATACAGTATAGTTACGTATATACCTATGTGAAAATACCTCAGTTATGTAAACCTTCATGGCTGATCCTTTGTACTGATTGCAATGAAACTTGTCATGATCAAACCCTAAATGACAAGACAAGGATATTGAAGCTTATGTTTTCGACTATTTGATAAATTTGTTGAAACTCATTGAGAACTTCGTTTAGAATTATGAATAAAAATTTAAAACAATTTCATTTATAACTATTATTATTTATTATCCGATTATTTACCCATAAAGAGTCGTTTGTTGTTACCTCACCTAAGTACTATTTAGTAAATTTAGATCAAAGTTTATAAGTATAATGTAATAATAAATTTTCGTAATATTACGGGGTCCGGCAGACAAAATCAAATGCGACCGCTAGCGCTTATATGTTGAAGCTTATTATGTGAAGAACGATCACTATTTTGTTCAAAGTTACTTTAATACTTTATTTTCTTTATCTAAAACGTTTTTGCCAACAACTTATTTACCCATAGATTTCTTTTTAAATTTTTTAAGTGTTTACAACAGCACGATAATGCAATCGTACGTGAATTGCCAAAAATCAAAAAAGTGGAAATAATTAAATTTAAATTATTATTATATCTCTCCTTTCTGCTAAACAAAGCGCGGAGCTTAGTTTAAATACAATATCTATACATATTATCAAAATATTTAATAAGGTGAAATTTCAAATAAAGAAATTAATGAAAAATTAAAAAATTGTCCAACCAATTATTATTTCATCAGGTACGTTGAATCAATTTTAATTTCATCAGGTACATATATATTTATTCAGGTACACACTTTTTTCCGCTTAGTAGGGCTACTGACCTACTGTCAGAGAGGTCCTAGTGTCAAAACACTCAGTGGCGGAACTCTTCTTAGGTTCCAAAGCGACGAACTGAACATATATTTTTAATATAATCATTACCCTTGATTGATGGCCTCTAGGTACATATCGATATCTGTATATTGTATTGTTACTATATTGTCTATAGTTTATAGGATTAAAAAATTGAATTTCTCATCAGAACTGTTTACCGAAACGGTGGTGCTTAAAATTCTATTTGAATAATGAATATTTTGAATTTGAATACAGAATTTGATCATTCTTTTCATATAGTGTATGTATGTATGTAGAAAATGATATTATACGCATATCTATTAATTACTTTTTCTATATATTATTCAAGTTTCTTATTTCGCTGGTTATTTTTGAATAATAAAATTTACAAGATCATGCTAAAATGTATAGTAACGAAGTAATGGTACACGAGTAATTTCCATAAGTACTTTAGATAAGTACTTTTAAATGTATCTACTAAAGCCTTATCTTCCTCTAGTGTTGTCAACAATAAACATGCGTTTTTCATGTGTAGGTATGTGGTACATATCGATATCTATATATATCAGTACTCTTATATATTTTCCTTTATACAGGCATTTCCCAGTGATTCACTTCATCCAAAACCTATAAAGGAAACGCGTAAACAATAAGTTCATTCACGATAACCAAAATAGAAAACAAGCGTAGCATCGACCATTGTCAGTCCGATCAGCTTTCTAATACTATTTGCTTTTCGAAAATCATCGGCCTTGTTTACAAGTAATTAATTAAACACAATGGGATTCAGAGTCGGCTAGTTTAGTTAGTCGTTTTTTGTTCCGCCGTGACGTGACTTTATTGGGTAGGTATACGTATTTTGGTAAATCGAGCGGAAAATTGCTTATTCCTAAATGGGGTTGGTTTTGAAGCGAGGGCGGTAAATTTTTATGAGGCACTGTAATTATTTCTGCCTAATGAGCCCGTTTTCTTTTAATTATGTGTCGGAAACAAAGTGAGAATGCCCGTAATTTGTAATGCTTATCTAAACTATGAGTATATTTGTGAGCTGTTAAAGATAACGTTTGCTTTTGGGTTTCTCTATAGAAAAGCTAAAAAATATTGAAAATTGTAAAGTTCTAGGTTGATAAAATAGCCGCTTCACGCTTTTTCCCGCATAGAAGATAGGTTGCCGGAGCGAACCTAGTGTCAAGACACTCTGGTCTATAAATTCCACCGGAATCCGAGCCATTGCGTGTTAAGTTGCGAAACTCAAACCCACGCTTCTTGTAACAGAGCGAAGAAATAAAAATGATTAAAATATTTCGCTCCATTGTTCTTCTAAATAGGGATCGAACCCACAACCAATCGTTTTTGCAGTCAGATGCTGCCTTACTGAGCCACAATATCCTCGTAACCTGGAATATAGATACAGATAGAATGAAATAATATTTTATAATTGTTCAAAAAAATATGTAAAATTAATCAATATCAAGTAGAAGAGTGTAACAAGACATTATTTTTAATTTATTGCACATTTCGACTGTATAGGTATTTTGGATGATTATATATGGAGAAAGAAAACAAATATATTTAATAATAATAAATTAAAAATAAATACAATAAACTAATAAAACAAACAATACACGTTCAATCTTTTACGCCTAACGAGTTAACTTATTTAATAAACAGGTATAAGGTATCACAGGTACCTGTTCTTGAAAATTATTTTAATTAAATAAACAATTTACTATATTACTATATTAACTAGTACAAGCTAAACTAATAATATATTATATTTAATATAATAAATGCTCACAAGCAAATTATTACCTAGAATTTAAATCACAAATCCCACTTTACTAAGCATGTTCGTTTAATCCATTAAAAAGTTTATTGCTTGCCAACCGAATGGGTGTATTGTGTGCAGAAATTATACGAGGTATAAATTTGTTAAATTATATCACTGGCATTATGGCACTGGAACGCCCTGTGCTATTGCTTATTCAATAGATTCGTAACAGATAAAAAGACATGACTGGTGACATTATGGAAAATTATATTGAAGTTACTATATTGTCTATAGTTTATAGGATTAAAAAAAATAATTTCTCATCAGAACTGTTTACCGAAACGGTGGTACCGAAGTGGTGGTGGTGAATAATTAATATTTTAAATTTGAATATAGAATTTGATCATCCTTTTCATATATAATATGCGTATTTATTAATAACTTTTTCTATCTATTATTCAAGTTTCTTATTTCGCTGGTTATTTCTGAATACTAAAATTTACAAGATCATGCTAAAACCTATGGTAGCGAAGTAATGGTACACGAGTAATTTCCCTAAGTACCTAGATAAGTTCTTTTAAAGGTATCTACTAAAGCCTTATCTTCCTCTAGTGTTGTCAACAATAAACATGTGCTTTTCAAAATCAAGAGTTATTGACATGCAAATGAAAATGATTTATAGAGCTTTTTTATTTATAATCTATATTAAATGATAAACTGTTGAGTTTCTCGCCGGCTCTTCTCAGCAGAACTGCCTTCCGAGCTGGTGGTAGCTTTATGTTCTTTCGACGATTTAAAAGTGCTTGCAAAAGTCTATTTGAATAAAGGATATTTTGAATTTGAATACATATAACAAAAATGTAAGTGAACTCTGTCTGTACATTGAAGATATATGAAAAAAAAAAGATTGGGGGGCATTTATCAATGTAATAGAAACCTACACCATGGTTTTTAATTTTCTTTTCTGTTTGTCTATCTATCTGTGCGTTTGTGCACGCTAATCTCAGAAATGGTTAACCAATTTAAATTTTTCACTATTGTGTTTTGATAAACTTTTGTAAACATTTGGTGCTTTTTTCATTTTAATCGGTTCATAAATAAAATAGTTACAACCATTTCATTTATAAATTTAAGCAAACTTTGTTATTTAAGAGAGAGAGGAGAGCTGGAGGGCGAAAAAAAGAAATAGTTTGATCGTATACTTTACGCGAGCGAAACCCCGAGCGGGTCGAATAGTATATAATAAAGCTCCTTAGTGTTTTGGTAAGATTATATATAAACTTATCATTTAGGTAATAATGGGTAAAACAAGCAATTTCATAGACACCCTACATACGATCGTAACTTCCCCGATCGGCACACTCTCTCAGCGTGACGCCGTGTCCCTCGCGCACCGCTATTGTCACCATTTCCATACGTGGGCCGCGACATTTAAATACGGTCCTATTTAAATTCTATTTCTATTCTACTTGTCGCTGCTGGATGATTTCAATATAATCATTTAATAAATATACGATTTATAAATGATCGTTTTATTTAGTGCTCAGCTGCTTTATACTCTTTAGTCTTTATTAATGTAATTTATATGATACGTACCACGGTACGGTGTGACCTACTCGTTGAAAAATCCAAGGAGTTTTTTAGTAATTGGAATGTATATTTTGATTTATTTCGTGAAAACTTGACCCACCATAAAACATACATACACAGCACCTGAAAATGAATATACTCTTATTTCAGCTTATTTCTCTGCTGCGATTTGCCTTATCAGAGCGGAGAAATGAAAATAACATATATAATCATCCCCCGAGTGGTCACCGAACCCTGATGTTTTTTTTATATACATATTTTAAACGTGAGTGACTAGAGTGACTATATAATGTTTATGATCCATTATCTATACATATAATAAAAATGTAACTGATTGCTGTATGTTCATGGAAAATATATAAAAACATATTATTGGGGGGCATTTATAAAACCCAAAATAATGTTTTTAAATATTTTTTTCTGTTTGTCTGTGCGTTCGTGCACGCTAATCTCAGTATTGGTAAACTGATTTAAACGCAGTTCCAACTTTTGTATTTTGGCTATTTAAGTGTTTATTTTATTTCAATCGTTTAATAGATAAAATAGTGAAAACAAAAATTCAGCAGGCAAAGCCGCGAGCAAGTCGCTAGATCTAATATACAAATAGACCTATAACAAAATGAATTAGTCCGAGTCAAGCATTACTTGGTAGGAATATAAAGACAACAAACATTATTTTATAAGCGTATTCAACGTTTTGCATCAGTCGTCTGTTTGTTTTCCCGCCTGATATATAGCCTCATGAATAAGCCTCGGGCTCATCCAATTACGTTTTCTATCGAAATCGACCGGTGAACCGGCTGTATAATGAACCCTTAATCAGAACATAAGTTTTAGTATAGTAAAATGATATGGGTTCATAGTTTTTTTGTATCGTGAATCTTGCTATCAAACTCGTATATATGCAAGCAATTAGACTATTATGAATCCATCGTGGCGCAATGGAACAGCGTCTGACTGTAAATTCGTTTGGATGTAGGTTCGATTCACACTCAGGGCACTAATAATGTTTACAATATTTGCATTTCTCAGCTCTGGTACCTAAGACAAAGCTCGGTGTTGAGTGCCACTCAACACTATTTATCTGATTTCGGGCGGAAAGTGGAGTATGAGGGTCTTGACACTAGGTTATCTCTGAGTATCCTGCTATACGGGAAAAAGTGTGAAGCTGCAAAGAAAAAATTACTGTCATAACAACTATTTCATAATAAGGCTCACCTATGACCTTTATTACGTAACTAGCGACATATGAAGTGGCATTTATTACGTAACTAGCGACCCGCTCGCGGCTTCGTCTGCGTAAACAATACGTCTAAACTATTTCTATGTTTCACCCGCCCGTGTTTAACTTAAATCATAACCTTTGTTTCAATTTATAATTTAAATGGTTGTAATTTTTTTATTCATGAACGTATTGAAATGCAATAAATATTAAATATGAAAGGAAGTTTATTAAAATATAATAGTCAAAACTGCATTTAAATAATTTCTAAGATTAGTGTGCACTAACACGCACAGAGAGACAGACAAATAGACAAGCAGTAAAGAAAATAAAAATCGTTGTTTTGGCTTCTATTATATAATATAATAGAATATATATTATTGGAGGCATTTATTAATATAAATGCCCCCAATAATATTATATGTTTCATATATCTTCCATAAATAGACAGCGACATTTTTAATATATGTATATAGATTTCAATACTTTTATTGACCTCTAACATTAGGAGTCATATATTGGTAAGTATTTCACACAAAATACACATTTTAATACAAAATACACAATTTAAATATAGTTATTTTTTAGCTACCAAAATATGTTTAATTAATATTTTACTAATTATTCCTAAGTGTGTGAATAACACTTTAAAAAATATCAAAGTGATTACATATTTTCCTTAAAATGTATATGATAACTGAGGTGTTATTTTACATTTTTAATATATATATATATCGAAATTTAAATTAAATTGTGCTTTAATTTAAATTTCGTTTACTTAGCTACAAGGTCGCCTATTGTACTTTTTTACATGTTATTAAATTTGTGCTATATAGATATAGTATTATTTAACTTGTGCTTTAATTTCAAAAAGCTACTAGTGATAATAGACATTAAAAAATACTTGTAATTTAGAAAAATATGACCTAACATTACGTATTATCTATTTTCAGCCAAAGCTACAGGCATCTATGACAAGAAGCTGCTCAACAAGAAACTTTAAAAGTTTATTTTAAAATATCTAGAGTATCAAAGAACAATAAAGAGTGAGTGTATAATGTAGTAACTTACTATTTAATTCATTCATTACATATCACTATAGGCACATTCGTGGCGCAGTGATTGTGCATTCGACTGTGTACGAGATGATTGTGGGTTCGATCCCAGGTGAGCCTCGAGACCTAGCATGTTGAGTCTCCGCACTTAATTCCGCTCTTTGTCTTGTCAACAGACCTGAACAGCGGACGAGCGGAGAATAGAGAAAATAATTTAAATATAAACATTTCCCCGATTGGGAATGGAATCCACATACAGTCAGACGCTGTTACACTGCGCCCCGATGTTTTAACTTAACCTTTAATTCTTGGTTTAAAACATTCAGCTAATAGAATATACTAATGTTCAACATATGCTTTCGTTTAACTTATTCAAAATAAGGCGAGAGGTTAATTTTCTTATATAGATAAAATATTATTCTTTTATGCAAATTAAACTTGTATCCATCTAAGAGAGTAATTAAAAGAGAGCCTGGGGCGCTCCTCAACTATTTCTATTTAGTAAATGCTTTATGTGAATAGGAAGTTAGTTTTTTGATTCTATCTTTTCTATATAACAAATCCTTTTCTATGTATATCTACTGATTGTGAATGGCCTTTATAGATATCGTTATATTAATATGTGAAGGAAAAGTTTTGTACCTTTTTTACGGACTGGATTTTTCTTAAAGTATAAAGTATAAAAATGTTTAGAAAAGTATAAAGGAAGAGTGCTGAAAGCAAATATTATTCATAATTCAAATACTAAAATAAATATTACACAAACTACCATGTGCTTGAAATACACTTGACATTTATGTAAAAAGGTTACAGGTTGCTAAAGCAATGCATTTTTCCACGTCAGCGTGGTTACTTTTTATAATTAATTAATTGAAAATCTTATATATTAGGTTCTCACTGGGTACTTTCTGCTATATAAAAAAAAAAGAAACGCTTAGAAAATAAACTTTATAAGAATTTGATTACGATTTTCAATGCATTATCGTAAACTGGTCAACAATATTATTAAAAATAACCATGAGTTAATAATAATCAATTTGTTTATCGTGAAACCTAGTTACATGAAAGATCTATAAAATGCATTAGGCACATATTCACTTAAGATATCCATTTTGAAAATAAATAAAAAGGGATCAAACGAGATTTAAAAATCTAGAATAAGCACTTTATTATTTATATTTTTATTTGATATAATATTTTATATTAAATATAAATGAGACTGAGATTGAGACTAAAAAAACTAAGATAACTTATCAATAACAATATTTCTCAAGTCAAATAATTCAACAATAAGCAATATAGAGAGCCGAAGTCATTAAACAACAATATATTTAAAGCATAATTTTCAAAATCTATTTATTGTTAGTTTCAGTTCTGTTATAGCCTATAGCCATTGTCTTACAATAATTTAAAATAGCTACAAATATATACAAGTGTGTATAGAATTTTAAATAATTTGTATGTGTAATGAAAAGAATTACTAAAAGGGCTACATTGCCGAGGGCTGTGGATACTCGAAATGCAGACGCATCTTTCACAATCAAGAAATTTATTCGACTCGCAAGCGCCGATATAATAAAATATGCCCGCTACAACGAACTCCATTTAGCAATTAACTTAACAAACAAACGTAATATATTGTGGTTAAATTTCAATACAAATGGCGGCTGCTCGGACGCCCGGACCCTTTTTGAACTTACTTTAATAGGGTCTCCAGAATGTCGTTTAATTCATTATGGTTTACAGAACAAATAATTGTTTCACATTTCAAAATACATTTTACATACATTCACTGCATTTTCATAAATACGTGCTCTAAAAGAAATTGAAATTATAATAATCTTACCAATAGCGAACATGAGTAATTAATGAATCAACTTAAGACACTTTCTTCTCCACTTCTGCCAGAATTCGAGACATACGGTGTTAAGTGGTGGAGTCGCGCCTTGTCTTGCCAGAGCGGAGAAATGAAAATAATTCAAATATTATTATTCACCCAAGTGGGAATCGAACATACACCCAATCGCATTCACATTCAGATGATGCCCCATTGCGCCACGATGGCATCTGGAAATATATTATATTTTATCTACTTTTCATTTAGAATTTATATTTATTATGATAATTACTAAACGATAAACAATTATTCAGTTTAATTAAAAAAAACTAAAAGAAGACAACCCTAAAGTAAGGTAAGACGTGCCATTTTAAAGAGTTATAGGGTTAGCCGGCTTGAAATTATTTCTTTGAAATATACTTGACGCGGACTTCATTCTGCGATCAGGTTTATTACAATAAACTTTTTGCTAATATCGTTAAAGTATTTTAAATTTAACACTACAGCCTTACATATAAACAGCCGCATAATTGGCATAAAAAATTATTGTACATGTACTTGTGCGCTTATTTGGTTATATTAGTAATATTAATTTTATATTTTTATACAATGGCGCCCTTTTTTCACAATTGGAACGAGGCGTTTGACATTAGAGTCACCCAACAAATAATTGTATGAAAGCAAATAAATAAACGAAAGGCTTGTTAATTATTTTTTGCACATCACGATTGGATTAAATTATATGTGAAACTTATAAGGAAATTATACTGGGTTATTAATAACATAGAACCAAGTGGGATAAGATGAAAGGAAATCTTGAAAAAATCATTATTGCACATTAATGAATTTGTATTGTGTATCTTACACAATACAAATTCATTAAAATGATATAAAACAATCACAAAGGCGGCCTTATCATTACCAAGCAACCAAATTGTAAAAATCTTCCGAAAAGAAGAGCTAAAAAAAATTATAATTAAATGATAAACAAACCAAATACTGTTACATATATTATAATACCTTCTATTAGATTCTACTCTCATTAGTTACTAGATGTTGAGATAAAAACCAAATTTCTTAAATCCATTTACTTTATCCCGATGAATGCGTTAATTTCTGTGTAAATGTATTTAATAGTATTGTTTAATATAAATTTAATAATAATAATAATATTATAGCTCACATAGGTATAAATTATGTTAGAGAAGATTTTTATAAAAGCTCTATATTTGGAATTGAACATGAAGATATTTGTATGAAAATAAATGAAGTTTATTTAGAAAAAAAAAGAAATTCGCCCTTTGTCCCATACAGCAAGGGTAAGGCAGAGTGTTCCTAGTGTCAAGACTCTCAGTTCTCCGCTTGCTGCCATAATTTTAAATATTGCATGTAGTAAAACGAACGCCGCGCTATCAAGAGGTTACATTCAGGTGAAGTCCTAAAGGTCTTTTATATATAATCAAAGGAGTGTTGTGGAGGAATTATTGTATTTCAGTAGAGTTACAGGGTTAATGCCTGCCAGGGTTATATTAACTAACTCAACACCTATCAGCCACTCTGAGATATTGAGGTATAACCGCACTGGTTTAGTTAAAACGATTGCCTTCTTGTACCTTCTACAATATATATTTATAGAACAATAGACTTTTAAAAACACCCATCTAAAAATAATCCTATTGTTCGAATTTTTATTATTTTACTCTGTACTGGACGTCCAATTCTCCACTTTGTGTAAAATTTAAGGCGCGAGTTAATCGTTCAACTGGAACGCCATACTTTCGTCTTAATCAGAGCGAAATAAATTTTCTAAGTACACATTTTTTGCATGCTACTAGTACGTGCAGAGATCGAAGCTGTAACCTTTGGAGTGCTATTAAAATAAAATACGTCACCATTGTACTTAAATTACTTTATCTTTAACTTAAATTACTAAGTATTGCCACAATAATTGTTACACAGAAAAATATTATTTTTATTGTACGTAACATTTATTATTAGTTATTACATTAATATAAAATCATTAAAAATATTAATAAAGCTCTCCATTCATCAAGGGGTCTCCATTGGCTGCAACACAGTCCTTTAAACGTGGCCGCTAGTTATCTTCATTGCCAATCGTATGGATTGTTTTAGGGACTCCAAATTATCATGGCGTTTAGAGCAAGCCTTACTCTTTAAAACTGACCGTAAATCATAATCCAGTTGATTAAGATCAGGATAAGATGACGGCCAGTCTTCAGCTCTGATGAAGTCCGAAACGTTCGTCTCCAACCAAGATTGGGTAGATCGAGGTTATTGACCCGGCGCTGAGAGTCTTGCTGAAAGGATCATTCTTTATTGGTTATTGAACATGGTATTGTTATGGAGCTTGACTACCTTCTCAAGAATGGTATCTTGATACACTTGTGCCGATGTTTTGATACCTTTTTCAGTCACGCCTTTATAGCTAACACCCCACTAAACCATCACTGAAGTCGCATCATATTTACGTTGTACTCTGTATACGGTCAAATAAAATACGGTCATTTTGTTTGTTAAAATATAGCTCAATATTAAAAGTTTTTTCTACCATAAACATTTTTTTCTGTGAAGTTTTTTTGCGTCCCGCTTTATTAGTTGTTTTGATTGTACCACACTCTTGACCATGACCAGTGCGTCTCTAAAGACTGCAAGTCCTTAGCCATCTTTTAAAATACGCAACATGGTTCTAGGCGCTATCTTCATCTCCTGAGATTAAATCTTTTGCTTTCAGACTAAATTTTTCCGAATTCTTTTTCTTACTGTTTTGATCGCCTTTTTTGTACGAAGACGTGGACGGCCAGATGTTTTCCTGTCACAAACAGAGAAGGTTTGTTTTGATTGTACCTATCAATCATCATATACATCTGACTAATACCAAGCAGGTCGATGATTTAAAAATTATATTTGCCACCATACCTACTTCAATGTATGACAGCGACTCGGTTCTCTTTGGCACCCCACTCCGTTTTAATATCACAAAATATTTAACAATATATTGGCGTGAAAATAAGAAAACACGTTGAACAATCATATAAAAATGAAAGATTCCAAATTCAAAACAATTTTTTTGTTTATTGTTAATTATAACAGTATTTATGGCCTGACTAAGTATACTATAGAATATCACACTTATGTAGTAAGTATGTATTATTATTATTATTTGTACATATTTTGAGTCTAGTACACATTGAAGAATTTTAAGTCTAAATTGACAAGAACCATACTATTTTTAAGAATAGAAAAAACACAGTGTTTATTAAGAAGTAATTTGGGATTTATCATATTGATATAACTATTTCAAAGTTCATATGGATATATAAACTTATAATCAACACTATTTAATATTACTAATACATATTTTGCTTTGATCTTAATATTAATAATAATATAATGTAAAGCGTAAAATTCTCCCATCCAATGTTGCACAGTCAATAAAAACGAGTGGAACATGGAATTTTGAGAGAGAGAGAGAGAAGCCCATAGAAGTCCCATAATAATCACAGTTAAGTAAATTCATCTATATAAAAGATATCCTTTACATCTGTCTGTCTATCTAAAATATACGTTTTTAGATGGTAAGTGAAACGAGGATGTAATCTTGTTCACAGCAGGTTGTCTGCAGCTAATAATTGTTTAATGAGACGCTCATTACGATACGATTCTGAGATATGACCGTGGAAAGTTTGTACAGATGTGAAATAAATATTTGTGCAAATTTTAAATGCAGATACCTGAATTGCCGCGAGAGCAGCTTCTTTAGCGTTGTTTTTAGTTGCTGTTGATATTTTGATACTGATTTTTGTTTTATTTCAAATAAATATTGTCTACTTGCTTATGGTTGTAGGTTTTATTCTTATATATATTTATAAATTATATAATAGTATTTTACTCTTTTAAAATATTGTTTCACCACAATATCTGGCCAAATATGTTTACTAATTTTCAAGCACGCAGGGTGGTAAGAATAGAGTCAAAATGGCGAATGCAATGTTATCTTAATTTGATGTATACAGCTGAAACCAATAAATGTAGTTTAAAAACAATTTTCAAATCGAATGTAATATGTAATATTTTTGTTTATAAAATATACAAATACTTAAGTCGAAGCAGTTATGACAGCGTGTGTACCTGTGAATCAATAAAATCTATCGCCAAAGGCGGTGGGCGGATGGGCGGCGATGAGGGCGGACCGTTCCTCTTTGACAATATTATAAAAATATTTTAGTTATTAATTACATTAAGTAATATCCTAAATATATTCTCATAACGTTCAACTCTACGAGATGCTGTTAACAATACGAAATTTTTAACTTAAGTCAAAGTGGAAAATATTGCTTCGTTCTTAATAGTGCCTGCCTTGAAAATTGTAAACATATGAAAATTAAGATTTGTGCCTAGCTATAAACTCTAGGTCTAGGCTATATTATTTTATTTGTAATGTCTTTACTGAGACGACATCTTGCCGCATATATAATATAACAAATAAATGTGAACTGAACTGAAAATGTATTTTGGGTAATATAGTACAATTTTTATATAAAAGTGCAATATACTTTTCTTATAACATTACTAGCCTATCATATGAAGTAATAAAAATTATTATTGCAAGGACTTAACAAGACATTAATAAATTACTAAAGGTACGGTAGACGCATACAATACGTCACTTTACACAAAAAGTGTAAGATAAAACATTGTAATATATTATGTACGTTGTATATTTGAAAAGAGCAACTATTGAGTAGTTTACCAGCTCTTTTTGGCAGAACTGTCTTTTGAGACGTTTGTAGCTTTATTAACTCATGTTTATTCGACGATTCAAAAGTGCTTGCAAATATCTATTTCAATAAAGGATATGCTGTATTTGAAATTGAATTTAACGTAATTTATTTTTAATGCAGTGTTAAAAAAATAACTAGTTATTACTGAGACAGCTTTTCATAATTTACTCCCCCGTCATAATTCTTGTAAAGAGAGGTCCAAAGTTTTTCCTTCACGTATTAATATTTAAATAGCCTGAAACAAATTCGCTTAAAATTAATAAAATAAAGAAAGGATTGATTTAATTATATCAATAAACATAGAAACTGAATCGAAGGGCTCACAATATTACCAAATACGCAGAACATCAAAAATTATAATATGGGATCAAATAAAAAACACGAGAACGCCGCGCCCATAAGGTCATAAACAAATTAGTAACAATCAAATCAGTAATAATCTAGCAAATTACATCACAATGGTTACAGCCGCTTTTATTGCCTAATTATTTTGATTTGTTTTCTCTAATGAGAGCTATGTTATTCTCTATTAAATATTACCGCTCTATTTTCTGAGCCCAAATATAAATTTGAAGTCATTTTAAATCTTATAACATTAGAAATAAAATGGACAAGACAATAACTCAACGAATGTAATAAACTAGTTGTTATAGATATCATTAGTCCCCTAATTGGATGAAAGGCTCGCTTTATAGGATGTCAATTCTTTTTGTTACGAAATTTTGGATTATTACTTTCTTGTTAGCTTTTTAAATGAATTTGGATATAGGTATAGGGGATTTGGTTTTCATTTGGATGTAGGGCATTTATGGATAGAGTAAATGTTCCTAGCTAGATGTGGGTTCATATTTAAATTGTAATATTTTTGTTTAAAATAGGCAATTCTATGATTTATATTTATTTATTAGTGGGTATGAGATTCCTAATTTTCAATTCATATTGGTTTATATAAAGTACACATTTCAAATCCAATGGTAAAGTCTACGTTGATAAAATATTGACTAAAAGTTAGACAACTGTTTTATTTCGACAGTAATGAGAGAAAAGTCTAAAAAAAACTAAATGCTAGATCGCCTGTCATCCGGCACGATACAGGAAGTTTGTGAAAATAAAAAATATAAAAAAAAATAAGTAATATTATTTTTGAATAATAATAATTTAATAAAATTTTTAAAGTGTAAATTTTTAATCACACACCTAGGAATTTGTTTTTAGGAATCCTATAAAAATTTTAACCCGCGCCTCTTGGAAACCGTCCAAGCGCTCTTACCGCTAAACCATGCGTTCGACATCCAGCTGCGTCGAAATTATTATGCGCTTATTACAGGTTATTTTTGTTGTTAGCATCTCTGTAGAGAGATTTTTACAAATTTCTGCTATCTAAAGATTTTTATACGTCTTCTAAAAATATATTTCTCAAGAACGATAATTGTTAAAACTAATTTATCTGTGGCGCCTATCACAGTAAGATTTGATTACTTGAAACATTAATACACCATGAAGCCCCACGATATCCCATAATTCATACAATTAGTTGATGGCTTAACGAAGGCTTAGGAAATAGTTTGATTGTAGGAAACTAATTTTATTAAGTGACCATGTACAATTTAATACGATAAAATAATTGGTACGTTTAGATATAATATAATTTGGTTACAGTAATTGCTTTATTCCATGTGATTCTCGTTCACAGTTTTATATTTTCATAGTGTTCGTTTTCTTGCATTTACTTCGTAATTTTTAATGTTTTTAATTTAATTTATAATTTTTTATGTTTTTTTTACATTTATCATTTTTGTAATACTATTTTGTATTTATTTTGACTCACGTCCGTTTCCTGGCTTTTGTTATAAAAAATCGGGCTCAGGAACGCGCACTCATAGAGCAGCGGTCTAAAAATTTTTATTCTCACGTCATCTTTCACATAATCGTTTGTATGTAAACAACTAAAAATTACTTCACGCAGATTAGGCACTTGCACTTGACTATAACAGATTTGGCAGTGACAGAACACTGTTAAAATATTCCACTCCGAACTTTCTGGCTATTTTAGAAATATGTATTGCTTAATTAGTAAAGGAATGTAACAACGCTGTTTCGAAACACCCGTGAAATCAATAACGCGGCAAGATGGCATCTCAGTAAACACATATTAATTAAAATAATTAATCCTAGACCTAGCGTATATAGCTAGTCACAAAGCTTTATTTTCATCTGTTTACAATTTTCAATGCAGGCCTTTTTCAATTAAGTCAATTTACAAAAAAAATCATAATATTAACACCATCTCAAGAAATTCAGAACTTACACCTAAAGCTTATTTAAAGCTTTCCTTCGCTTGCTGTATTAAATTAAGGCACGTACAAAATCACGAGCTTCAGAGAATTGCGTGGCAAAACATCGTATGGAATTATTATTGACACAAGGACTCATTCACGCGGATACGCGGAAACTTATCAGTGTCCTATTAAATAAGCACTCGACATAATATCATACTATATTGATATTTATATAATAGTTCAATTATAGGAAAATAACAAAATTTACGTAAAACATATTTAAACAAAATGTATAATAATTTGAACGCTCTGACCGCTAAGTAATGCGGTAAAAATATGTATTTCAATTTGTGTGTGAATAACACTTTGAAATGTAAAAAAATGGTTAATATCCTAATTTTTTATTTTTAATGTACTTATTGAAAATTTAAATAAATGTGTAGTTGCAAAAAAGTATAATTAAAATGATATATATATATATATAATAAAACTGTCAAAAAGTGGTCAGATTATTGGTGGTCAGATTGATTTTTTATTATATCTGAAATACCCGGGAGTTACCTGACGCAATTTACCGAATTCGTCATAAGTCTTCGTCACATATCACATAATAGCTCTCCCAGAAGAAAAAAGAGACAGTAATAGTTTAATGTATCGTTAGGTAAATTTATATTTTTATCTTATTTTGAAATGTATTAAAAAAATACATTTTGTGTTATTTTAATGTATTTATTAAAAAGAATTCAATAAAAATGAATGAATATTATTTTATCCAAAACTTGAAGAATATTTATCGGATACACCTTGAGCTGGCACGGCTTTCTCCAAAGAACGTAATTAACAGAACACCAATAAAAATAATTGGGAACAAAAAGCGATCCGTTCTGGGCCGCCATTTATTACTTTGATTGCCCTTGTTATTGTTATGGGCTGGTACCAACAGCGTTCACGGTAAGGCACTGTGTCGCAGCGTGTATCATTTATACCTACATATATTTTATATATCTCATAAAACGCTATTGTACGCTATTTATTGTGAGCGCAGTGAAAATATTTTTTATTTATGCAATATTATTTTCTATCAACCAATATGTCATGCGGGAAATAAACGTGTAGTTGCAAAAAAGTATATATATATATATATATAATTAGGAGTTATTAAAAAAGGGTTTTCCCCCCGACGCGATGTTTGAAAACTCCACCAGAGGGAGTTATCTGTGTGCTAAAATGACCATGATTATTGTGTCGAAGTCGAAATCCTATATGAACAAATATTTGTGTTAATTACATAAATAAGCGGATTCACCGATTTTTCCACATAGCAAAACTCAGCGTCAAGATTCTCCATTTTCTACTTTATGGCCAAAATCTGGAAATAAAAATATAATTATTTTCCTTCTATGAGTCGAGATGAGTCGAAACTACATCAAGTTGCTGTAGACTAAATTGAATATGCATTTTCACTTCCACTTCTATACAAGTTATAATAATATATACTGTATTTTATTGTATAAAAATATAAATATTATGGTTATATATAAAAACAATAAGATTCTCAATATCAGTGGAATAATGTAAAAATATATAACGAAAGGCACCGGCGAGATTTGAACTCACGATCTCCTGTTTACTAGACAGGCGCTTTAACCAACTAAGCCACGGCGCCGATACTCTCTTGTATGAAAATAAATAGAGCCTTTCTGTAGTAGACTTTCAGTAACTGAATTATATTCTTTTATTTGTGCTTATGCACGATGCGTTAGTTTTTAAATAATAAGTCTTTCTAGTACCGTAAAATACGCGTTGAAATACTCAAAAGTGTATTTAAAACACTTTTGTATACAGCGAGTGTGGTTTAATTTGTTACTAATGTATTATTAAAAAACCACGCTTGTTCTCTATGATTTATAATTGTAAATTAGAATGAGATAAGGGAACATTTAAAGAAATGTTCTAGTGAAGTAAGAATTTTCGATAATAATGGTTATAAGCATAATTATGAATAGTCAATACGCGGGTTAAGTTTTGTCTGGCTGGCGCGAATGGCGATGGTCATATCTAAATTATTTTCAATATGCCGCTTTGGTAAGAAGATAAAGCGCGGCGTTGAGTTCCGCCATTCAACACGTAATGTCTTGATTTCTGGCAGAAAGTGGAGAGTAGAGTGTCATGGTACTAGACTCTCTATTACTACTGAAGCTGCAAAAAAGTATTTAATTAAAATTATATAATAACCATCGACTGTTTAGTATTTAGATATATGGTATGGTATGCTGTAGATGAAAGTACAATTTATTAAAATGTATACAAGAAAACTTCATAAGTAAAACAACAGGAAATCGCTTGTCGTTTTAGGTGATTTTGTTAACATCTTAAACACTAGATTTTACACTTTTTACAAAGTTATTTAATGAGTGGAACAGTTATCGCACACGGAGCTATTATTTTCATACTGTTTAGTACAGATAACATTTTGCCTTAATTAAGTCTTTAACCCACTAAAGTAGTGTTTTCCTTATCTTAAGCAGATAAGGGAATTTTCTACAGTGATTGATGTTGATACAAGGTAGTTTTAAATTAGTATTGGCTTTTTTCCGTCATAGTAATATCGTGATAGAGGCCAATGGCTCAATGTGACAGCGTCGGACTGTGACCGTGGATTGTGGGTTCGATTCCCACTAGAGGTTATTATATTTCAGCTATTTTCATTTCTCCGCTCTGGTAAAATAACGCGTACCATTGAATTTAATTACTCAATACGCAATGAATCGAATTCTGAAAAAAAATTGTGTCTAAGCAACTAAACTAGTGGGAGAGCCAGATGTCTTTCTTTTTCTGTACATTTTTATTAGAAATAATAAAGCACTATTAGAAGCTAGAATGTATATATAAAATAAAAATGTAACTGATCGCTGTCTGTACATGTCTGACTGTCGGCTTAACCGATTTAAATGCAATTATTGTATAGTAGTAAACGTCCTTTAACATTTCCTATTTATTTTTATTCAATCGGTTCATAAACAAATAGTTACAATCATGTAAATAATTAATTTTAAGCAAAGTTTGTGATTTAATGAAGTACGCAGCGGGTGAAAAATGGATAGTTATAATAGTTTACTCATGTAGTTCACACAGGCGAAGCCGCGAGCGGGTCGCTAGTTATTAAATATAATTGTGTATTACAAAGTTTAACCCTGTTTTTCAAGATAAAGTACTGCGGTCAGTTTCGCTATTTTACAAGTTCCAATTACGTATTGGCTGAAAGTGGGGAGTGTCGAACACAAAGCAGTAAACACGGGACAAAACATTTACATCATTGAGGTGTATGTCAATGTGCGTAGAGGCGATTTCCTTATTACGTAAAACTACTATAGGCGAGGCCATCGCGGCGTAGTGGTACAGCACTTGACTGTAATCACAATGGTTGTGTGTTTGATCCCCAGTCGGGGAATTGATTATATTTAAATTATCCAAATTTTCCCGCTCTGGCAAGACAAAGCGCGGCGTTGAGTGTCGACACACAGTGTGACACTCAACGCCGTGTCGACACACAGTGACAACACACAGTGTCTAGATTAGGCGGCAATCGGCAAACGTAATGTCTTGAGATAAGGTTCTCTTAGATTACTTTGATATGCGGAAAATACTATGGTTAGTACAATTTAAACTAGGCAAACCTTAATGACTGATAACAAAGTAGCTGTCGAAAGGAATGATAGCATTTATTAATTTCCTTTATAAATATTTTTGTTCATGATAAGAATGACACGAACTTTATATCGCAAATGCGTGTAAACCAATAAACTTGACTTAATTTGTAATTAGTACGAGATACTACCAGTTTAATTTAAATTACAAGAATTTATTTTTATTAATTAATTTATTTATTCTTTTATTTACAGTTTAATAATATTAAAAATGTAGACATTTCAAAGCTTAACATAGGATATAAAAAAAAGAAAAGAAAAAAAAGATACATTTATACTTGAGCAAGGAAACTGCTGGAATGTCGAATTTTGAAGCCTCGGATATCTCACTAGGATTCCTTGTGCGGAACCGTAAGCGTGCGTTGTTTAATTCTAATATATTATATATTGTAAATAATTATATATCAAAGAAATATATATATATATATATATATATAATAACCATATAATTTTTTTTAAAGCGTTAAATCACACATTTGAGAAATAGAATAACATATTTTTCAAAATGTATAAAAAAGAATTGAATTTCCAAGAGGCGCGGGTTCGTGTCCTGCTGCGTTCAATTTTTTTATACGTTTTCTAAAAAAAAATGTTTTTCGTTTTCATATAATATTAATCATAAATTGCAAATATATTTATAGAATATTACAATATAATATTCTCAATATTGCTAATATTACTAATTGTTTACAATTCCCACATGTATATTATTTTTTTTTTATTATGAAGAACGACTAGAAAAAGTAAAAGAGAACTTTTCAATTCTACGATTATATATTTGAACATATATTTTTTTATAATAGACGACGTATAAAATGCAATTAAAGCAAACGCAATATTTAAGTTACAGCCTCGCTAAGATATAGCTAAGTGGTCTTCAGCCTCATTCGGAGATATAGTCACCAGAAGATATACGCCTCATTTCAAGATATAGTTACTGAGAAGCACCCCGTAACAAGACGGGGTTGGCAATTACTTAAAAATTTTAGGAAAATCATCTCTTAGTGCTGCCATACGCCGCATAATCCACCCTCAAGTCAAATTACAGCTTTTTTTCCGCCCAGCACTTTCCGCTGTACGTTACCTGTCTGTCAGTCAGTAACGAAAGCGTTCTTTATAACTATATACTCGTAATATATAGCTGACGAGTTTTCCCCATCTATGTAAATCTTATTCTTCGTCGCATTATATCTCATTTATTACAGAGATTTTGTACAACATTTATGTAGAGGTAAGAGGGAGAGGGTATAAAATCATATATTTAATTGAAGTGACTAGTATTATAGTGATTTAGTAATAATTTATTAACGGTCTCCATATTTTTTTAATATTTTTAAAAGTGTTATTCGCATATTTAAGAAATTGAAAATACATATTTAGAAAACGTATATAATTTTTTAAAGATACGATTTGTGGATGGTACATAAAAATTTTTAGGAAAATTTCACTGAGTTTAAATTTTTATACGTTTTCTAAATATGTATCGGTCTCCATATTGTTACTGGATCTCTTTTAACATGCAATCGATCATAGTGCGAGTTTTGCTTTCGTGTGTTCTCCATTCAACGCGACATAGGCGAAGTGACTTGTGCTTTACTGGCACGTTCGAAGCGCCATAATTAAATAACTGAACTTAATAATTCGATATTAATTAATTAATAAAGTGATTAGTAAATTGGTCAATATAAATTAGTCATAATCGAACTTCACTGAGTTGATTGATATAATCATGTCCCACACGACAAGATTGCCTGTCACTATCTTCCCTGTATTTTGTTAGTACTATAAGATTGACGGCATAAGCTGAGCCACAGTTCTTTTACCATTTCCTTATATATTGAATTGTTTGTATTTGAATTATTACTTAGTTTATTTGTATGAAAAATTGTAATGAACTTTTTTAAATTTTCAATTTGTATAAATTAAATATGTATATGTAATACAAATAAAAAAAATATTATTATTATCAATTAATGACCGCTAGGTAGTTTAGTTTTGTACTGATTGTATTGTTGTAACTAATTTCTGTAACTGTTGGTGAACACGCAAAACTACAATATACAAAATGTAATAGCTTTTGTTGTTTGCAACTACAAATTTAATTTATTTTTCTTGTTATTTCAGTTACTTACATAAATATATATATATATATATACATATATATTCAATAATAATAAAATTTACCGATTAATCGCGTGTATTTTTATTTAGTACACGTTTTTTCCCGCATAACAGGGTTCCAGCAAAATATGTATTACAAAACCCGAACTGTTATTTTATTATAGCAATCAAATCCACAACCAAACGCGATTAAAGTCATCGGCTCTATTATTAATTGTACAATTGACATAATCTTACAGCCTACTCATAAAGTGTCCATTTGTAATCCAATTTTATTTCTTTTCCATGTAAAATTATGTCGCGTGCGTATTTCCATTAAGCACCCTTATGAAGACTTGTTTTGTCATAGTTATAACGGTAACCTTTACATATGATGACTTATTTTGATGCTTGATCTATTTTGTATGGCTTGTGATTAATGAGCTATTATATTCAGAAATGCTTAAGAAAGATAACTTGAAATAACTATATATCAATATGATAACTGTACTAATAATTTATAGTGGATTCAGTACCAGTTCATGGTGGATCTTACTATGATTTGTTAAAATAAATGCAAAATTGCAAAAAATATACCCATTACAGGCTCTATAAAAATATATCATCATAATGAAAAATAAAAATAAGTTTTTACTTATTTGTTATGTATGGTTATTTGTTTTTTTTTATTAAATTTAATTTTATTGAAACAAAATTGTAAAGAGACATATGCTTTTAACAATACAGACATATATTAAAAAAAACAATTTGTCATGAGGTTATTTTGTATATCTGTGAGGGTAATTTAACTCAGTCGAGCGTGTTTCCTGCTTGCTTCCAATTTACACCTTCCATTAACTTTACACTACATACTCGAACATTGATATGTTTCTCACCATATATTATATTATATTCATTTATTACCATTGAAGCCATCGAGGCAAAGTGGCAGAGCGTAAATGAGATTGTTTGGGGTTCGAACCCTACTCGCAACAATTAATATATTTGATTTATTTGCCCACTCTGGTAAGTGCCCTCATTGCACAAAGCGAGGTGTAGAGTTACGCCACTCAACACGCAATATCTTGATATAAGACGGAAAATGCAGAACACAGTATTTTAACACTACCTTAATAGATTAATGTCATGCTGGGCACAATAATATTTACTGTCAAGCTAGATGTTGTTTTTTGTCTTTTACATTTTTTTGTTACCTGTTTTATAAAATACAGCGAAAATATAATATTATAAAAAAAAACAATAACTCTCAAAACTTTTTTTACCATTTTTTAAAGTGTTATTCGCATACTTAGGAAATTGAAAAAGACGTATTTAGAAAAGTTATAAAATTTTTTCCGCTGCGTTCAAATTTTTATACGTTTTCTGAATATGTCTTTTTCAATTCTCAATAGTCAAGATATAAGACAATTATTATTTTGATTAAAACAAAGCAGTTGCTAAATGTGTAAATCAAAGGTATATTAAATATATTTTATTGTATATAAAATATATTTAACATACCTTTGATATACTAAATAAGGAAAGCCCATACTTATCTTACGAAAGGGGTGAACAAAAATATCCTCCGACTCCTAAAGCAATAAAATTACAGGCTAATTTACTTAATGTGAAAATAAGATTAAATTTTCGGAAAGCAATAACATGATTTCGTTTGAAATTATTTTTATGGATGTTAAAGTCCATTTGTACCATTTACTTAACCTGTTATCGACAAAAGACCGCTATGAGCTGTCCCAACGTTACTCAACGGCTCATATTAAAGTTTCTTTATTTCCGTTTTATAATTTGCTATCTTTGCTGAAGGGAAGTATAAAAATATCGATATTATATTATTTTTATCTCAGATATAGTCGCCATAGTGGCACAATGGGGCAGCGTCTGAGTGTAAACGTGATTGGTTGTGGGTTTGATTCCCACTGGGGAAACTATTATATTTGAACTATTTTGATTTCTCCACTCTGGTGAAAAATACAGAGCGCGGCGTTGAGTTAATAATACTTGTTTTCTAGCTAGATTGTAGCCTATAGGTGTAGAATACTCTAGAGATTGAATTTCTATCTCCTTTTACGAATAAGAGTATATTTTTGAAGAACATGTCCAGAAACAACGATAGTACCTTACATAATTTATATAAATATTTAAATTAATAACTAAAATTACAATAATTTTACTGTAAATATGAAGTCAATATCATTAGTCAATTTAATGTTTCTCGTAAATAAATTTTACAGAAACATTAAGTTCGGTAATGTGTTACATTTTGTACGGTAGTGTGTTTTTAGTGCATATGTGAATTATTTATTAAGCAAATTTCAGAATATTTATACTTAACTTTATATTTCGTGTCTTTATTCATGGCTTATTGTATATTTTAAAGTTGATAAAGTACGAGTTATCACATTATTCTAGACATAATCTGAAGACATCATTTGTAATATACAAAAATTTACTGACACCCTAGTAACAATTTTCCCAGCTTGAAGAGGAATCTCAATCAAATATTAGAGCTATCACGAGAAAGACGCACCAGTCATACTGCAACTATGTGATTTTAAATTGAAAACGAAAATGGCAATGTGAAATGAGAGTACCTACGTGCCGCTATTTAGCACCCAAACGGCGCAAGCGCAAATTGGAAATCAAAACAACCATCCGCTATTGAAGCTAATCGAATATTTAACGTCGTGATCGATAATCTCGATCGGAATCACGATTATTTGTGTACAGCGATACACTAAGTCTTTACGTAACATCACTATTTTCTTTATTTCTAATTGAAATATAAACCTTGTGCCTTTGCTATAAAGTTCTAAAAGAATTCAGATAAAATGAAGGGCAACTATAGATTCTACATCGAATATCGATATTATTGCTTCATGTATGGAGTTATCGAGTGCATCTATTTCTTTGGATTATATTAAATTATAGCTAGGAGTGAAAATCGTCTCGTAATGTGTTGCCAGATTGCCGGCGTGGGACCGAACGTATCATTTGGTCCGATCCACTCGACGCATGGACTGTAATCATTGAATTAGTATTTTTATTTTTCTTATTTTAATATTCCTAAAAACAATTATTTTAGTATTTGCTGTAATGCTGACTGACTCTAGAGCAGGATAACAAGGTGTACTTTAATCTCTACTATATAGTTTCAATTGTCTTAAAGGTGTTGTTTCAATATCATGCATTTGGCCAGATTGCAGGCTCTCAGAGAGAATCTAGTAATCTAGTGACAGTCCTTTCTCTATTTTTCATTTTCTATTCTCTTTTGTTTAATTTAGCACCTTTACCAGACCGGCGAAATAAAAATAAATTTCAATATAATCATTTTCTCAAAGGCCACGATATAGCGATTAAGGGAATTGATCGAACCCAGAACTATCGTTTTTACAGTTGCCAATGCCAATTACTTTAAAATATATTTATTTATAAGTACTTGCATAATATTGGGCTGATAAAAAGAACGTAGTGGAACGTTGCTCTGTTTTGCATCTTTCTTTCTACCATTTAGATGTCAGAGATGAGGACTTAAAAAAATACATAGTATTATTGAAACTCATAGCTTATAATATTAATATTAATTTAATTTAGGAAAATAAAAACAAATTATTTGAAGTAGTTTGAAAATATGCTGTGTCAATCCTTAAACCTTCTGATGTAAAATTTATATTTAAGAAGGATAATTAATAAAGTATATGAATTTAAATAAATAAATCTCTCTCTATTTTTGAAGCTCTAAAAGCTCATGGGCTATTTACGAACACAACAACAAACGAAGGACCCTTTGTGAAGGACTCATTATATCTCACGTGGTCCTTACGACGGTCCTTATATAATAAGCAAATTTTGAATATAAAGACTCATAACAGTTACAATTGGATCGCAGAAGCTTACCAAAACGGCGTTGCAAGATCATACTACTAATACTAGCTAACAATAATCATACAAGTGAAGTTACTAAAAGCGTCTTAAAAACAAGGTATATATAATTAATAGTTTGTATATAAATACATATACTATATATAATAAAATATCGTAAAACATACACTCATAAAATAGAACTGCGCAATCAGAGTTTTGTAAGAAACCAGTTAAGGGAAATTGAGTCTTCCTTAATATAATGCAATCATGTACACTTTGCCTAATCCATTTTCTACGGCGACGTGCTCCGGTGAGACATTAGCATCTGTTAAAACAACATTACCGATGATAACAATCGCTCACAACTATAATGTTAAGAAGTTTCTGTAATTTCACTTAGGCTAAGAGGAATAGCTTGCTCGGTTAAGGGTTCTGTACTTGTGGTGAGTATAAATTTAAAGAGGCTTTTATTTTTATTTGTTGGGTAAGTCGGCAAGGAGGTGGCTGGCAGTGGATAGATTTGAGCTGCCCAGGACTTGGTTGGCGCTCTATGAGGACGTAGAGCAAGTTCAGCAGTGGCAGGCGACAGATTGAAAAAAAATGCTAAGTTTTTTTTTTAATTTGTAATTAACGAGGTTTAAGTAAATTGTTAGAAATAGTTTCAATACTGTTAAAACAATCTTTAATCTCTATATTAGGGCATATTGAGCTAATTGTACAAGAAATATATTTTATTAATTAATATTATTAAAAAAGACGTAATCCTAAAACAATAGAATGTAAGTTAGCACAACTAATGTCAGTGTAATGAGGTCTTATCTGAATAATTAAAAGTCGATTTGGCGCGCTTTCTACCACAAACACGTTTATGAAGCGATACAAAATACAAATCTAACATTAGTGACATGGCTAACTAGGCGAATCCTTTTAGTAGTGATTAATGACTTTTCAGGGTAACAATTTTTTTTTAATAGAGGTTGTTGTGGCTCAGTGGGATAGTCTGATTATAAAAGCGATGGCTATGGTTCAGATTCTCACTCGGCGGGATGATTGTATTAAAATTATTTCAGTTTTCCTGTTCTCGTAAGGCAAAAGCGCGGGACATTCAGGCACGCAAGTTTGGGTGGAAAGAAGAAAGTCGAGTGTTTTAACGCTAGATTTTCTCGGTCTACCCTGATGTACGGGAAAAATCAAGATAAAAAATAAATTACTAGGACAATGTAGTAATGACTATACAGCCCATATTGAGAATTTTTTAGAGTACCTAATAATTAAGGATTTTTAAAATTTCAATCCAATGCTGCCATATAAATATTCACATTTTATATGAAAATATGAAATTAAATGGATTTTTTTGCGAGATATTCGTGAAGCTACATTTGAAGTGACATTGCTTTTTTCAATTGTTTGTTACTGTTGTAGACAAATAGACTGTTCTAGAAAAATTGTATATTTTCATTTCAGCAGTAAATGTCTGTAAATACTAACAAATAAAAATAGCCATAGGCCAAGCAAAGCCATTTGTAATTATATCCCCAAATGGCTTTGAAAACACTTGCACACTCTTCTGAAAACAGTTTTAAATATAAATACCTTAAACTATTTTTAGCAGGGTGATGCAAATAAAATAAATAAATTGGGCATTTCCTTCCCCATTTCATTTTTCAAAGCCAGAAGTTCTTGAATACATAGTACACTTGGTATATATCAAGTTTTTCTATATACATATTTATATTGCTTTTAACAAGACACAGCATCCGCCACGGGATCAACCAACTGGAAAAATACACTCAATTTAATCTAAGATGTAGCTTAGATGGATAAAATAGCTTTGGGTGATGTTTTTTTTCAACTTTACGTTTTTTCCCGCAAAGACAAAGAGAACCTGGTGTCAAGACACAACTTTCCCCTAAATTCGAGACATTGCGTGTTGAGTGGCGAAACTCAACGCCGCGCTTTGTCTTGTACCACAAGCAAGAAACCATCAGAAGGAGAAAACGAAAATAACTTATATAAATATTCCTCCGAGTGGGGATCAAACCCACAACAAATCGCACTTACAGTTAGTCACTGTTCCACTTCGCCAGGACTCCGTATTATTGAAACTATTTTTAACCGGATTAATCGCGTATATTTTTGGTAATCGAAAATACATTTCAGAGACCTCTTTCGAATACTTTACAGTAGTCCGTGGTCACAGGTAGACTGGTAGGTCTCGATTAATCGGGTCAAAAAATATTTTTATTTCAAAATGTGTAAAAAACGCGAAAACCCAAGGTCTTATTATGGTGAGTGTTTATAGACCATCATCATCTCAACATATATGTTTACAAAATAAAACCGCTTTAACTCTAATAGTTAAATCTAACTATAAAATTAGTATCACGATGCAGATGAAAGAGTGTTTAAATTCTTTGTACAAAACCGATAATGAAGCTATAAAGCTATTTTTCTACATAATATTTAATCGTTATATCGTGAGCGCGGTTTTACTGCACACTAAAAAGTGGATTGTAAAATATAACTTCATTTAAGTCTAGTTTGGTTACATTGTATTAAACTAATTATTATAAGTAGTTTTCTTTTTAAAAATTTATAAATGATTCGGTTTTCAAAATTCTTATATATATATATCTTAACAGATTCACCCCGCTTAAATGGGTAGGAAGACAGAATGGGTAGAAAAGCCTAGTGTCACGACACTCCGTTATTGCCGTTTCGCCCGAATTCGAGACTGTGCTTAACTGGGTCCTCTGCCTTACTAGAGCGGGGAAAGGATCGATCCTACAATCATCTGATTTACAACCGGATGCTGTACCGCTGTGCCACATTGGTCTTTTCTAAATTGATTTTTAGTAGGTATAGACGCTGCTATATTTCTGAGGAATATCGACTATAGTACAAACAACTGTGAACGTGGATGGACGAACGCACAGACGACCAAAAATAAATATATTGATAAAAAAACGCTTATAGCTTTTTTAAGCTTTTACCAGAAACTCTAAGCATATTTACTTTAAAATGTAAAAAATGCAAAATTGAACAAGAATACTTAACTTAAGATTAAAAATTTATATCTATTTGTTATATTGAATATATAAGTAAATACAATGTAATCTTAAGACGATATAATCCATAATCGGATGTAAAAGGTTTCGAAGACAATTACAATTTTAATCGGTGCTTAAGTGTACTTACGTACTAAAAATTGTTATTTAATAATATAGAAGTTTTCAATTTAATTATTAAGTTGCATTAGTGCTTAAAGTATTCGTGATACTGGAAGTTGGTCTCGAGATTGAATACGGTTAGGCATATAGAACTAGCTGGGTCCAGCGACTTTGTCCATGTAAGAATGTACAGTTATCTGCTACATTTTACGATTGCAGCAAAAAATCAGGACTTTCAAGCAAACGTGTAACAGCCCTTAGACCTCCCTAATACGGCCCTGTCGGAATATCCCGTCTAGCGGACCGCTATTTATCGACAAATACATATAGTCATAGATGAGCCGTTATTGATTTGGCGTTTTCTTACATATAAAGAAAGTCCCATATAAATAAATATAACGTTGAGTTGTAATAAAGGAAATAAAAGTGAAGGACTTAATATTAGTCTATATTCCTTTGCCAAGTACTCATTCACATTAGATACTTGTATATTTCATAAAGTAGTATAATAAGCTTAGGAGTTCGTCACTAAATAAGGGCCAAAGAAAAACACTAAAATCATCGAATACCTCGTAAAAACTTGTTAAGTTTTTATGAGGTATTCGATGAAAATTATCAAAAGTGAAAGCTGGATAAAATCCAATTTAATCTACGACGGCTTAGAAATATCAGTTTCAAAATATAATTTACCTATCTGTATATCAAAGAAATTATTTAAGCTATACTCGTTACCTTTTCATTTTTTTCACATAATGATTTCAATTGAAAATTAAATTTCTGAACGTCCAATTTCAAAGTGGGCGATCAAATATTTAGCTAGTAGTTCCCACCGGTCGTGCGCCGCGTCGAACACTGCCTTTTCCTTTTGTCCTTTTTGACTTAAACCGAAACTGATCAATTCCCCGGCCAACGACGCATAGTTTGTTTAGCTCGGTCGAATCTATCCAAAAAGGTGAGTTCTGAATTGAATCTACCGCTTGAGCTCTCACAGACTAACATAATTATGTTAATCATTATTAGAAGACAATCATTGCTTGCTAAGTAAAGCCAGGTAAAATAAAATCAACCATATGTTAAGCAATGAATGTAAAACCCGTTGAAAGCTTCGTCGATCTCACGACCGCGATACAAGGGAGTGCTATGAAAAACGTCCTCATCACGAGCGGATACCACTCGAAAATGGCCGTGATAATGGTATTTGTTTGTCGATTTATCCGTTTTGCCCTGTAACTCGATTTGCTTTTTGTACTCTTAACACAAAAGTAAGTAAATTTTGTTAGTGTTTCGCTCTGAGAGCTTCGTGACAGTTTTGGGGGAAAATCACGACTCTGCCGTGACGAGATCAATTATTGGCGTGATTAAAACTAATATTGAGTTATGATTTGCTTTGGGTCTATATTGTTTATCATCGAAATTAGGTATGAAGTATTCTTGGAAACGTCAAATTGAAATTCTGAGATATGGCCCGAGCGGTCGTGCCAATTCTTATACCGTACATACAAACTTTTGTTAAACTTTTCAATATATTTTAATCCAACTAACATTTTATAATAGTATGAAATAATGGTTACTTGAAACTGGTTTAACTTATTTTATGGTAATATTAAACTTTGATCGAAATATAAGTTTTTTTGATGTAGATACAGTTCAGCCTCGTGTATATAATAGTGTTGTTATAAACAAAATTCGATATGCTTCAAACTCGTTTAATTATTACTTTAAAAAATGTCCTGGATATCAATGTCAGATGAGAATGGCGAGCAGACTTGTCGTTTTTTACATACTAATATCAACGCGTGTCACAATTAATTAGGTCACAAGCTCAAATAGATGTATTTTTTGCCATTTCTTGACCCATATATACAAAATTAATAAAAATCAACAAAAAACCAGTCATATAAATAAAAAAAGGCGGTAAGGTACGCCCGTAATTTATTTTAAATTAAGCAAAAAATAAGTATAGTGTTGAAAATTGAAGTCCGGTTGTCATATCCGGCGTCGCAGTGACACTGCTGGAAAAAACTAATAATAGTGTGATTGATTTTGACCACAAGCTCTTTGAAGTCCACTGTATGTACTAACCGCATATATTGAGCAATTATAGCGTCCCTTTATTATCGTGAGGCCACCGTGACTCAGCGCGACAGCGACTGACGCGATTGGATGTGGGTTCGTTGCCCACTCGGGGGAATGGTTAAATTAAAATTATTTTAATTTCCTCGCTCGCTACATAAGACAAAGCATGGCGTTGAGTTTCGCCACTCAATACGCAATGCCTCTACTTCGGGCGGAAAGTTGAGAACGAAGTGTCTTGACACTAGGTTCTCTCTGACTACAATGGTATGCGGGAAAACCTGGAAGCTGCTTTTTTATATTTATTTATGACAAAGACTGTTAATAAAAACATTATGAAACATTTCACTCATAATATTTTTAGGTCTTAAGTACCTAATTGTAGCTGGATATGGAAGTAAAACTTTCTCATGCTTTTTTAATGTTTGGTTAGAGGTTAGCTTAAAAGTATTTATGATTAAGAATCTATGAATTGATATTGTAATGTCTCATAAAGGGTTCCTGAATCTTTTTATTTATTTCTTAGAATCAAATATTTTTCTTTAATGCTGATTTGTACTGAAAAGGTGAAATTACCCTAGACGTACTTTGCCTAACAGAAAAAACTGAACAGTAAGCGCCCGTTCTGTCAAATTAAATAAACTGAATACAAAATAATTGTAAATCATTTTTCATTGTACAAAAAAGTAGCATTACATTAAAACGTATTATACAGGCATATCTACATCGACTCGTCTAAACTAATTACGGGTATTGCAGTGTTGGGAAAGCTGCAAATGAGCGGATGCATGTTTTTTTAATGTACCCACTTCCTGTTTAAGGGAAATCATATTTATTATTTGTATGCGGATTCTTTTTTATTTTGTTAATTTATTATCTATTAATATTACATTTAATAAATAGTTTATTGACATATTTTCTTTAAATATACTCGTGAAACATAATCATGTTGTTTTAAAGTTACATCACTATATATCAGCTAAAATTAAAACAGCAAATAAAAGCTTGCGTGACAAAGAGCGTGTCTTTTCAGCATAGTAGAAAGAAAGAACCGAGTGTCAAGTCTCTCCGTTCTCCAATTTCGGCCTGTAATGTAATCATTACCCCGAGTGGCAATCGAACCGACAACGATGGCGATCAATCGATACATATGATAAGTTGTTAGAATATTTTATTGTCTATACAATTAATAAAAATGTAACTGATCGTCTGTACATGGGAGATATACGAAAAAATATATTAAGTATCATATTTATCCAATCCAATCCAAAAAATCCAAGAGAACCCAAAGCAATGATTTTATATGTATAATAATAGTCTAAAAAAGTGGAGTCGTTTTTGTAAGTTTGATTTTTTTAAGTTATTTTGAAGAAAACTTTAAATAGAAATATTGTCAATATAAGTAAACTATTTCACATACGAAATGAAAGTTACAGAAATAAGCGATATAAAAATAAACATGTATAAAAAAGGTACAATACCACTGACATTTTTTTGACATGAATGTGATGGTTTTGGATTCAAATCTTACTCGAGGGAAGTCAGGTTAGATAAAGCACGGCATTGTACGCTACCCAACACACAATGTAATTGGAATCTAAGGAATGACGTGTCATATTAGTAAGTTATTTTTGTTTAGTCAGAGAGAACCTAGTGTCAAGACACTGTTCTCCACTCCACTCCTGCGGGGGGCATTCTAGGCGGCTGCATTTTGTCTTTTTCACCAGCGACTCCAAGTGGGAATCGAACTTACAACCAGTTGCAATTACACTCAGACACGTCGTGGCTTCAAAATGAAGTATTAAATGTTAAATAAACTTTACTATATTGTTTTTGCCTAGTTCTTAGTATATACCTAATTTAAGCATTAAATTATTATAAGCGTTATAAAACTATTGTCAGTCCGTCCCCTTAAAACGAAAATGTACATCGAAATGCCTAACTGAATTTACACTATATGGGGCACTAACGACACAAAATAAAAATGACAGCGACAGAGATCGTATCTCTGTAATTTGGTGCGAGTACAAATTTTGTGTGCAGTAATAGCGGCCTTATTGTGTTGTTTACACAAATAAAAACGTTTATTTTTACATTTTCCCAAAATTAAATATGGGCTAATTCACCGGGCGAGGGAATTACGCAGTCATGTAATTTGTGCGAATAAAGGCGAGTTCAGACGATCGATGACATTTTTTAATTTTATAACATATCGTCCTAATATAAACATATGTAGAAGAATTGATTGGAAACAGGAGAAATTTTATTAAAAATAAAGTTTTTTTTGCGTACATAGATTCTTGAATACTGTGTGAAAACAGGGTATTCTAATAAAAATGTTTACAGTATACATAGTGCACAAATCGGCATCAAAGAAAAATTCTGAGAGACAAATAAAATGATTCAAGAACCATTTACTCGTATAAGATGCAATATCAATATATTGATTCTTAATCATAAATACGTTTAGGCTAACTTAACCTAACCTTAAAAGGCACGAAGAAAGTTTTACTTGTACAACCAGCTACAATCATATGAACAGTACCTATTTAAGTAGGTACCTACTTAGGTACTTAGCACCTAAAAATATTATAAGTGAAATGTTTCATAATACTTTTTTTTATTAACCATCTTTGCCGTAAATAAAAGGCAGCTTCAGGCTTTCTCCGTATAGCAGGTTAGTCAGAGAGAACCTAGTGTCAAGACACTCCGTTCTCCACTTTCCGCCCAAATTCGAGACATTGCGTGTTGAGTGGCGAAACTCAATGCTGCGCTCTGTCTTAGGAACAAATCTATATATATATATATATACTACTTTACATGTACTTTTTAATTTTAACAAAACCGAAACGAACGAATTTGTTATTTTTTAAATTATATTTATGTAGGTAACTTCCGTTTAAGTGAAAAACGTTCTCCAAATAGTATGTATTACAAGAAATTATCTAAAGTTTTTTTATTTGAGTAAGGACACGACATAGACGCTTCCTGTGTTTTTTTGGAGCTTTTTTTTATTTCTAGTTCAGTTTATTGTATTATTCATTATAATTTTATTTCTATTCTTTTTTTATTTTATTTTTATTCTTTATTCTAAGGTATACTTAGTTAGGGAGCTTACCAAGTTTATACTCAACCTTAGCAGCACTGCCAGTTTGTTTACATCGGTTTATTATTCATGTGTTATTACTTGAGTAATTTGTGTCATTTGTGTAATTATGAGGAGGAAATCCTTGTTATTTTGTAATTTGTGTATTCTAATGCGCTTCGCAGATTATGTTCATCTGCGTTACGATTTTGTTATTTTATTCACATTTATTATGATCGAGGACAAAATTTTAACAATCTGTAATTGCCTTTAAATTATTCAGGTAAATGCCGTTTCATCACAATTGTGTTTTTTTTAAATATTAAATTATATAAGAAGTTAAAGAGTCGTTATTATTAAAATTATATTTGTTTAAATTTTTTAGTAATCGTATAAAAATTTGGTAGCAACGGGATTCGAACCTGCGCCTCTTGGGTACCGTCAATGGATGGTCCGGGCAGTATATAGATACTACTAGGTGTATAAAGATACAAGAGGCGAGGGTTACAATCCCGCTGCGTTTAATTTGTATACATTTTCTAAAAATGATTTTCAATTTCTTAAGTATGTGAATACACAAGTGTTAAAACTATATTATTTGTTGTCATTTTATTATCTTTGGATTACGCTAATCTAAGCTGATGCCTAGAAGCTGACCGTTACCTTTTCTTTTTTGTCTTTGTCCGAATTTAAACATGGAAAACATAAAACTGTATTTTTGTTATAATATCACTGCAGAAATTATATAATACTTAATATGATGATATATACAGTAATTTTCTTTATTAATGTAAATTGAAATCATACTTTTAACGTAATATCTTAAATATAAAAACGATTTTATGTTACTGTATAAGACTGTTACTATAAAGAACTAAGGCAATTTCAGAGTAAGCCTTAGAAATGCTTTAGTTAAAACATTATGTAATTTTAACAATTTTAAAATTATATCGTGGGCTAATTAGCCTTTATTAGATTGTTTTTTTCTGTTACCATTAAATGCATAGAAAATTTCATTTTTTAAATGTATTATGAATGTCTATTTCATCAATACTGTATTAATAAATATAATTTATTTCGTAAAAAAGTTGTGTTATTTTACAAAGAAAATTAATTTTCCAATAGCTTATTGTAAAGCAAAAGTAATTAATATTTAGCATTAAACTCAAACAGTAAAATAAACAATACCAGGCATTACATTTTAAAACCTTTTAAATTTACATCAATAACCGATAATAAAAGCTATCAATTTTATATTGTAAAACAAAAATTGTGAGATGTCCCGAAGAGAATCACGCTTTACACTTAATTACAGCGCTAGTTGGTCGCAGTTAGGCTTTTGACGCGTCAGATACACGCATATTTCGTGACTCCGGCCAGTAAAGTTAGTTTGTTGATAAAGTCAATTAGCGGTATCGAAGTAGAGACCCGTATCAGTCGACATGGGCCCACCCTCGCGTCTGTCGCCGTATAAGACGACAGCTATTGGCCGGGCATACCGCTGGGCGGAGCTTCGGCCCGCTACATTTTTTATTATACATTACCGAATCGTGCGTAGGCGATCGAGCCATCCGCTTTATTCTCTACCAGTCGATTGAAGGTGTCGGTGTGTCATAGTTTATCGTGTCTTCGACCGTATCTTGTAAATTGTGGCGTTTATTAGCAGTAAATCGTTCGCTGTCAACTGTTGTGTGACTTTAAGGACTTTTTGAATTTAATTCATTTCAGTGTTACGTATATTTGGTAAGTTTTATTTATTCTATGGATGTCTTAGTAACTCTTAAACGAAATGTTGTCACTACATTGTAGACAGGTTTATGGTCCGTTTCAATATTAACATATTATATACTAATAAAAGTCTATTTTATTAAAATAGAGATAACCGTAAAATAACAGTTATATTGATTATAATAAATAAAAATGTCCTACTTTTGATATACAAGATTTTTTTAATTAAGAATAAAAATAGAGAAAATAGTCTAGAATATATAAAATAGCCTAGAAAAAAATAACAACCGTTTATAAAATAAATATTTATATCGAAACGGTACTAATTAGGCTGTTAATATTTTTTATAATATTTCACATGTGACTGTCCCGCTGTTTTGCCCATTAATAATTTCCAAACCTTTTAGAAAAGTGACACTATTTTGAACAAAAGTGTCCAACTCACAAAGTGGTAATTTGACGGCACCTTTAATATTTTTTAAATCAAAAAGCCATAACATGTGATTTTTTAAAGGCATTTGCATAATTAGGTGAATTTTATTGCTTTATTGAATTAGGGCCAACGTCAGAACCAAAATTGAAAGCAGCGGGGGATCTTGTGTTGTTAATTTTGTTTATAGCTTGTATTATGGTCAGTTTTAAAATTTTATTCTCATATCTCAAGTTTTATAAACGACATAACAATAGTACATTTGTACTATTGGTCACATTTCATTTGGGTTTTGATAGAACGGCGTATTCAATATGCTATTTATTCTCTTTATAAACGTCTGTAAAGCGTTGTCTGATGGTTGTAGGCTGACTTGAAAGTTTAATTCTCTCATATTTTTTTTTAATTTTCCCTTTTATTAAATTCATTTTATTACATTATATTTCTATTATGCCGTTTTTATTACAACCGTAAACTACGCTCCATATCAATTATTGTATTTTTACTTAGATACTTGTACATTACATGCACAATAATATTTCAGTGATATAACTTTTTAATTTAATTGTAATTTGTAGCGCCGGAAAAAAAACATATCAGAAACAAATTTATGATTGAAAAAACTTCTGATTTTCAGCTAATAATAGAGTAGATAATATCGAATCGACTTCTTAATAATTTCTAGAGCTATTATAAGTTGTAATTACCCGACGAGATATCTTCATTTCAATATAAGTTACCTCACGTACAGCTCCAGTGTTCACTAAATTGAGTTCTCACATCACAATGGGTATTCGAATCAGTCATTCTGACAATTTTTTTATTAAAGGGTTGGCCGATCTCAATTCGATTAACATTGCCAGTATTAATGGCCCCCGGCGTGCCCTTGGTTGTTAATGAAGTCGCTTGCGCAGGACGTTTTTGTTGGAAGTTTAGAGATCTCCATTCCCTAGTCTATATAAACCCTTACCATGACTTGCGGAAGCCTCCGAAAAAGCGAGGAGCATTGATTGTATTAAACTTAATTGGATCTTAATTAACATTTTGATTTTTCTCATTACACGCTACTCTGAGCTACCAGCGGTGTGTGTAATAGGAAAGTTGATTCTTCTAGATCTTATCATCTAGTATTTCGACTTGATCTGATATTTTTTGTTTCATTATGGTGATGAAATTAGACTAAAACATGGCTGAGATTGATTGTAATGATTATAACGCAAGAGGTATGTGTTTCATTTTTAACCAATTATATGTAATGTAATTGTCTTGATTTGATCAAATTATGTAAATACGGTTTTCTTATTGCATATTGGTTGATCTAAATTGCATTACAAAATATAAAAGTAGGAGAATATTAACTTGAAATATAATATTTTATAGTTACTTCAGTTCGGTTCTTTGATCATCAGTATTGTTAATATAAATTTATAATTTGGTATTGCTATATTGATGCCAAGCATTACATGTTGGCATTTAAGTCGATATCAACCAAAAGGTCGGTCATAATGCAATAGCAACATACATTTTGTTTGTAAGTCTATGTTTTATCCCCGGTAATAAATTAAACATTCTTTAGATATGCTATTAGAGTTAACAGTATGTAGGTTGGGAGTTAGGATCGTCAGGTAGCAGACAGACATCAGTCAGTGAGTCACACACTTTCATCTTATCACATTTAGAGGTTATAATCCCGGACACCATTAATACTTAAGCCTAATGGACAAAAACTCCTAATCCACTGACGGACAAATTAAATTGCAAAATAGTTTCTAAGAATCGGTAGTTTAGCTTGAATTTTGGGATCCATTGTGTATTTACTGTTTATAACGTATAACGCCATTAGATAATATATTATTTGATTTGCTTCATTTATCATTTCGATGCTCGCTGATGATTTTTTTTTTATTTACTATATTTTAGAAATAGTTTTAATGTGGGGCCTTTATTGATATAATACTTTAAGCTATTTTTACTTTTTGCCAATATTCAAATTAACTAAAACGTGGGAAAATTTACCACATACATGATTAAAAAAAATGTTTACGTTAAAACTCAAATAAACTTAAAGACTCCTTGTAATTAGTCAAGTGTCGAGAAACAAGGGCAAATGGACAGATTACTCTAATGGATCGCTGAACCAAAGTAATCCCGCAGGCGCCGCGCGTATCGCTTATCCTATTATGAAGTTATTTCATATCAAACAACCCGTCTTTTAGTTACCAAAATGCATATATTTTGTAAAACGTGTAAATGAGATGAATTTATGTCAAATTTGTGTTTAATAGTTACTAATTACGAGACTATTGTTTTAGTAGTAGTGATAGCATTTTTAATTATTTTGGATTATTGGCGATAAAGGTGTAAAGTCTTTCAAGCATAAACCATAAACTAGACTTCTCCTTATTTTTTTCTACTGAAAAAGATCAAGATAAAAAAAATCGTATAGAAATAATACTAGACAAATATTAAGGAATCTTTTATCTCTGTATATTTTTATCTAACGTATTTGCAAGGATGCATATAGCAGGGCAGGCAGAGAAAACCATGCATCAAGGCACTCAGTTGTTTATTAAAAAAAAACTGGAGTTAAATTTTGTCTTAAAAATTCGAAGTCCAGTCACTGGTCTTAAGTTCCGAAGACAACTTTCTTAATTACTTAGTTAAAAAGAAAATCTTTTCGAATGTTGTATACACATTTAAATTTATAATTTTTTTTTTTAAATAATACTTTGCGCAATTATGATTGGTAGTTGCAGCCACTGACGCATAAACATGCTTGTCGATATTAATTGCGAGATTATTAATTGAATACCGTTATCAACAGTCAGCCTGTGGCTTTGTAAGAAATGTAATTAAGAACTTCATTGCTTTTTTTATTTTTTGCCTTCCATAAAATTCTACAATCAAAATAGTAAGATGGCCGTTCGAGCTCTTTTTATGTATCATAAAATAAAATAAACATGCCAAATTAATATGTTAAATGGATACGAATTGGATAAACCTAATTTATCTATGTATTAATAAGTGGCGGAAATACTTTCGATACATGTGTACGAAAATTATAAGCATGGAAAATATGAAATTTAGCATAGTTCAAGCTCATTTAGGGACGAGGTGCAAATCCAACCCATACTATTTTCTTGACACTTGACTTCTTTTTTTTTAACGTAAACATTTTTTTTAATAATGTATGTAAAGATTATTAACGCGAAAATAACTCTGTTTGTCTGTCTCTGACGTCATCACGGCCAAAGACCTGAACCGATTGTGATCAAATTTTATATAGACACTACTTCAGTATCTTGAGATGAACATAGGCTACTTTTTTTAAGAAAATGCCGCCGAAAATACAGCTATTGTTCACGCGGGCGAAGCTGCGAAACGGTTGCTAGTATTTTATAACACAATATAATAAATACACTGTTTCATATGTTTCACGTATATATTTGTATGAAGTGATATATACGTTGCCAAGGCAACGCGTAATTTACACATCAACCGGGTCACTATTTTTTTGATCTGTCAGTATCTAGTTATCCTTTTATTACTAAGTCTTGCATATGGAAAAAAAAAAAGTACTAAAGCTACTGATGTACCATCTGCCGCAACAATATCTGAAGGTTTTAAATCACATGACAGTATGCATTTTTTTTTCTATGCTATCAAATTCTGTATTCGAAACTAACTACCACAAGTTAACTTACTAGCTAATTACTTGATTTGTATATTTAATTGAAAATCATTAATATATAGGTACCAACTTATATATCTATATCTATACACAAAACACTTCCTTTTTGATGTTTAAATATAAAAAGAAATATTAGGTCATAATTGATTTTGTAAAATGAAAGTTTCCTGAGTATTAAACTAATGGAGCGGCACAACAAACTACCAACACCGAGGCAAATGAACCTAACACCGCTAACTTCGTAAAAAAAAACTGTCAGTGCCCAGTACGATTAACCGGCAAAAAGAATCAATAGAAAATATACAAATAAAAAATACATTATTTAGTTAAAATGCAGCTCCACGCTTTTTCACGCATAGCAGGGTAGGCAGAGAGAACCTAGTGTCAAGACACTTCGTTCTCCACTTTCCGTCCGAAATAGAGACATTGCGCGTTGAGTGGCGGAAATCAAAGCCGTGCTTTATCTTGTCCCCAGGGCGGGGACATGAAAATATTTTAAAAATGATAATATTATTCCCCGAGTGGAAATCAAACCCACGACCAATCGCGTTTACAGTCAGCCACTGCGCCACGATGGTCACATTGTTTAGTACCGAAGACCCATTAATTTATATAGGTATATATATACGTATTATATAATAGATTCAAATCTCCATTTAGTTGTATATGCGATGATTTTGAGTGTGAATTCCATTGTGGCAAGTGATTATATTTCTAAATGTTTTATTGTATGTTTTAGTTTTCCTGCTGTGATTAGATAAAGCGCGGCGTTAGGTTACGTCACCCCAACAATTTTAACACGCAATGTTAAGGATATTTTTTGTGACTATATCAGTAGACTACGAAAAATACATTAAAAGAGCTAAAACATAAAAATACAGCATAAAAAATATAATTAAACACTTATTACTTATAATTAATATTATAAAAAAAAAAACAATTTACTTTTCTCATATAATTTGTACAAAAACAACTTTACGTACAAGGGTAAAATTTGGCGGCATGGTAGCTTATAGTTAGTTGATGTCCGTTAAGAAGGGATTTTGACAGTGCCGGATGAGGACGGAGGAGGACTTCATTTTTCTAAAACTAACTCAAAATTAGATGATGATGATCACAAATTATATGCTGACGTACTTGAGGGCATCAGCTAGTTTATGTATATAGAGTTGATACTTTGAATTGAGTACGCACCGGCGCGTGCGCAGCAGATGCGGCCGCAGGTGGCGTCACACTTCATAGCCACCGATATCAACCGATTACTAATTTACTGAAAAACCATAGGAAAAGATAGTAATAAGGAAAAGGTTGCCCAATTTAATGCAGCTTAGTTAACAAAAACAACTAAAATAAACTGATAAGTTTTTAACCCTAGTCTTTAAATCGAATTTTAAAATAATTATACATATTTTAGTAGTAAAACTTGTTTATTTAATATACTACGTACTGTATACAAAATTGTCTTTTATTTGATAGTGTTTTAAATATTTAAAGTGGTCACTGTATTGTTATTTTGCTCATAGATAGATTTAGATAAGGACACTAGCGAAAAAAAAACAATGAAAAACTGTACTTAGCCAATAATATATTTTTTTCTTAGAAAACCTTTAGTTTAGTTTACAAAAATTAATTACATTATAGGATTTATTAATCATTTATAAGAAAATACCTACCCACGAGTACATATCCATGAATCACCAAACTCTAATTTCCGATGTGACAAATTTAACATAATAGAATTATTATAACTGTTACACATGAATCATTCTGATAATTCGTAGAAATATCTAATAATACTCATTTTATTTATAGTTATAGCAAATATTGCGTTAAAAACAGAAGCATTTTCCTCCTTATAGTCATTTATCATTTATTTCTAGAGATGTTTATTGTAAATATCTCGAGGTAGCTCAAGTAGAAGACCACTATCTTACATACAGTGTTTTTCTTCTATAAAGTTAACAAATATAAAATTTTATATAAGACGGTGTGCCAAAATTTCATAGTCTGATTATTTCATAATATTGTATATATTATGTAATTTATTTCCTTTCATTGAATGCTATACTTATAGCGTTAGACTACTTACTCTCAAATGCTATTCACCTCGGACCGGAGTTCAGTTAGCACAATTGAGATTACGAAAATCATAAATTTATGAACTTTTTTTAATATATCGTATAAACACTGTCCTATCCTATTTTTTAAACCAGCATTAAGAAAAATTATAATATTTTTATATTTTCAGATGATAGTAAAATTTTAAAATATTGCAGTAAGATCTTGAGTAATGAGCAAAGTTTTTATAAAAATAGTTTAATGTGTTTGACTTCGTCCTAAATATCCAATAGATTTTGATTGGCAATTTAAATATTAATAGCTACGTTATTTTGAATGAAATTTCTCTGAATACCACACCAGGTTGATTGTAATAAAACAAATTTACCGTTAAATTGACTTAAATGTAATTATCAGTTACTTAATTACATCTTCGTCATAGCCCAGTAGTTATTAGCTTTGTTTTATCTAAGACATAATTGCGTTTATTTTGCAGATTCTAAATGAGATACAGTAAATAAAATTTAATTCAACTTCCTGTTGTTCATTAAAAGCTGCTGGTTCATTTTTAATATTCAATTGTATTCAGGCACTTTGTTATTTCCCTGTGGGTTCTATATTGATTATATTATTGATTGTGGGTTCGATGACTATTCGGAAGAATGAAATATTCTCATTTTTTCACTTTGGTAAGGCAGCGCGGTGTTGAGTTCCTATGTCCTGAATTTAGTTGGAAAGGAGAGAACGGGGTGTTTTGGCACTATGGTCTCTGTCCTGCTATATGAAAATAATCGTGAAGCGTATTATTTCTTTTTTTAAAATTACATCATGCAAAGGTCATAGCAAATAAACAAATGAGGTTTGAATTAGAGATAATTGTATGGTACCGCAGTATTATATTATGCAGACTATACTATAAAGGTCACCCCAACAGTTTTTATTCTCACGAGATTATTATGAATAGAATAAATATATAGAAATAGATTTTTTTTTTAAAATAGTTAAAAAGTAAAATATGAAGCAAAAAAATAATTTAAAGAATACATATTTTTTTTAAAAACATTATAAAAATTGAAGTAAATTCGTTTCAAAATATGACGTTGAAAAGAAAGCGGACATGTTTGTTGCAATTTAGATGCGGAAGTGCGATACTAAGTTAAATTATGCTTGACGAATTTTAGTTTAGCTGTAATTTTATTTATCACACAATGATATTTTGATATTAGATAACTGTTGTGATCGTTTTTGCGATTGTACCTCCAGTACTATGTAACGACAATTAATAACTGTTGACATTATTTTCGTATTGTACGTGATAATGGTACTAACGGTCGTAAACTATATATTTTTTAACATTTTTTAAAGTGTTATTCGTACACTAAGGAAATTCAAAAAGTCATATTTAGAACACAGCGGGATGTGGTCAATTTTTAACAAATACCTTGTTCTATAGCGATATTTGACCTAAATATGACAAGATATTTCAAATTCAAATTCAAAATATTCTCTATTTGGCAATTTTCACTTTGGCAAGCACTTTTAAATCGTCGAATGAACATACTACTACCGGCTCGGACGGCAGTTCTGCTGAAAAGAGCCGGTGAGAAACTCAACAGTTGCTCTTTACAAATACAAAAGTTCCAATTATTTATTCGATCAGAAAAATTAATCCTTTATAAAATCAGTCATACGATTTTTTTAATCCTGACAATTCAAAGGTTGTAATGTTATTTTTTGTTACAGTTTAAACAGTACCAACTATGGGAGTATCTGATACCGGTTCACTCCACGGTACCACCCCAGACTTATCACCCCATGACCCAGACCGTCCGGGGTCTGGAAGTGGTGTGGATGACGAAGACATCCCTAGACGGAAGCAGAGACGCTACAGAACTACTTTCACGAGCTACCAACTGGATGAATTGGAGAAAGCTTTTGGAAGGACGCACTATCCTGATGTTTTTACTAGGTATTTTTGAAATTTTCTTTCTTTCTTTCAATACTTTCATTGTACTCAGATAATGTTGGTAAATGCCATACTTAATTCAAAAGTAGCGGGCTCATATTCTATAGGTAGACAAAAGAATATTTATATTTAAAGTATAACTTAAAAAACAATAGTTATGGCATGAATTTCAATTTTCGTAAGAAAAACCTTAGGTATTTAATTAAATGAGTTAATATTTTTTACATTAAATGTAAAATAACAAATTTAATTTTGCTTTAGGGAAGAACTGGCTTTGAAAATTGGTCTTACGGAAGCAAGAATACAAGTAAGTATTTCATTCATTAAATTAACTTTTTTGTTTCGTGAAAATGGTAGCGTCCTTTTAAGGCGTCCATATAAAGTGGATTTATCCGCACAAGTCGAAATAAAAAAGATTCAGATGCATATTTAGCAAGAACTTTTTCGTTTTCAATACTTTAATGTCATTAACAGTTAGGAGAATGGAGAGATTTGCTACTAAACTGATGCTTAATAAAGTAATACTTAATTATTTACTTAAAAAAAAAAATATATAAGTAAACTAGAATACTAAATATTTACTTAAACGAATTCTGGCGAAAAGTGGAGAACAGAGTGTCTGGACACTGAAATAAACTACAAACTACAAAATATTGTTTAAATAGTAATCATAACCCAATATACACATAATGTAATGTCTCGAATTGCGGCCGAAACTGAAGAACTAGGTTTTCTCTATCTCTCGGCTTATTAGCTTTTAAAGTACATTTAAAGTTTTCATACGAAATTTCAAGTTATTTATTTGTATTAAGAAATGTCTCGGAACCTTTTGGCATGTGTTATAATATTCCTTGCAATAATGAGTTCGATGGAAAAACCCACAATACCTGGTCCATACGTGACAACATGTATTAAAACCTTCATGGTGCAATTAACTCCATTATAGGAAGAGTAAAAACTAATCTCATCCCTTTGAGTCATCCGACGCGGATCTTATATGTCGTTATTATTGTTAATAATTTGCAAGAAACGTATACAAGGCTTCTTTATTAAGAATTTATTATATTATATTGTTTTTCTTTATTAGTTTTAAGAAAAAAGTTAAATAGATAATTATGGAAAATATGTAACTAGCGATCCACTCGCGGCTTTGCCTGCGTAAACTACACGACCATGCTATTCCATTTTCTAGCCCGCGTTCTCACCTTAATCACAAACTTTGATTAATTAATTAATTTATAAGTTAAATTGTTGTTTCTTTTTAATTTATGAATCGATTGAAATAAAACAACTACTAAATGTTAATGAAAGCTTACCAAAATAGAATTAAGAATTAAAAATCAATCAAGAAGAAGAAATTAAAAAACATTGTTTTGGGTTCTATTACATTGATAAATGCCCAAAATATTTTTTCATGTACAGACAGCGATCAGTTACATTTTTATTATATATATAGATGTCATATTTAATGTCATATAAACTTAGATTATTTTTTAGATATCATCAATCGCTGTTTTAGTGTCTTGTACTGAACGTTAAAGTGTAAGTTAAAATTTAACTGGAGGGAATAATTATATTTCTTCAATGATTTCATCGATTCTATTTTATACTTACGTAACTTTTTATCGATAAATTTTGTAACAAATATCATAATAAATAAATGATTTAGTGTTATAAATTATTATAATTGCACATGAAGAATCATATTTATAACATTTTAAACTGTTTGAAAATTCTAAATTAAGTATTTTGATGTGACCAACTAAATACATACATATCATAATATGGTGAAAAATGTATATTATCGTTGGTAGGTGAAAAATGTATAAAAAAATGTACCAGTAAAGTCGTAGGCAACAACTAGCTTACTATAAAGTTATTACGACTTAAAATGCATGCTTAATGTAAAATTAATTTGAAATAAATAACCTATGTGACGTTATATACATACGTGTGAAGAAATCCAATCATTTTAAATGTATGAGTACAATACAATTTTATTATTGTAACATTTATATTTGACTAGATGTCTGAGTGTAAACGCGACGGTTGTGGGTTCGATTCCCAATCGAGGAATGGTTACATTTATGTAGTCTCTAGTGGCTAGACAAAGCGCAGCGTTGAGTTCCACCACTTAAAACAGTCTCAGATTCAGTCTCAGATTCGGGCGGAAAATGGAGAACGGAGTGTCTTGACACAAGGTTCTCTCTGCTTTCTTTTTCTGCTTACACGGAAAAAGGGTGAAGCTGTGAACTACTGTGTGGTTTAGTAGGAAATTGCTTCAATGTGCCACTCAACTGTGGAATGGCCTACCAGCGTCAGTGTTTCCAAGTCTATTCGACATGGGTACCTTCCAAAAGCGCATCTGTTTCCACCTTAAAAGGCCGGCAACATTCCTGTAGCTCTTCTGGTGTTACACAGGGTCGTGAGCTGCGGTAATCACTTACCTTACCTGATAAAGTGACCCGAACGCTCGTTTGCCTTGTCCATAAAATAAAAAAAGTAATTTGTAATCCGGGAAGAATACTTTTCCGTTCTCCAAGCAATTTCTGGAAAACGTCTTTTACCCATTTTTGCCCATTCAACTAATATTTTACTAATAGTTCTGATGTGCTTTGTCGGTTAGTCCCATAGTAACGGAAAAGTTTTATATGGCTCATAAATAGGTCGACATTGTAACTGATTTTAGACTTAACGATTGTAACTCATTTTACTGTATTTAGTGTATTTAAGCTAATATTTATACATTATTTATTCAAAAACCACTATGCAGAACAGGCAGGCATAATGGGCTGCTACAATGCTGCTATTTACATTTTCTCCCAGACAATTTTCTCAAATATAATGTAGTCTCAAATATACAAAAGTATAATTTAAAACATATAAATATATATTAATGATTATGATAATACTTTAATTTAATATAAATAAATGATCCATATACATATGTATACATGTACATAAATATACATTGTAACACATTAAATTGTAACGTATACGACATTCATAGATTTAGCTATCACAGGAAGATCGACTTACACTTGATAATTCTTCACGTTATTTTAAAACGGTGATATCTCCAAAGATATTCATTGAAATCAAATAACGTTAAAGACAATTTCGTTCAAAATTAAATACTTGTGATGAATAACGTGTTCATTTTTATAAACATTAATTTCATGTTTTAAAAACACCTTAGCAAATAATACATTATTTTAGAAAAACAATTTAGTACCATAAAAAAGGTTATATTGGGTCGACCTTAAAAAATAGACATATGCTGTCGCGAACTTTTTTCTTAAACATTTAGAAAGGTACTATTTCGATATTCATAGTTTTTACGTAACTTTAACCGTTTAAGTGGTGTAAGCAACGGAAGCGGTCAAAAGTGGAATAATTTTCTCGTTATTGCAATATGTTTTGCTGCTCCGCTCGTATTGATCGTACCGGCATATTATATCGCCTAGCGTTTATATAGCCTTTCTCGAGAAATGGACTATTCAACAAAATTATTTTTTTAGAATTCGAACATGTAGTCCCTGAGATTAGCGCGTTCAACCAAACAAAGAGCTTTTTATAACATTAGTATAGATATTTTATATTAAAATTTAATATTTTTGTAATCCTGAGTTTACAAATGAAAAAGGACATAAAATATTACAAAAAGGCTTCATAGGTTTGATTAAAGACAAAAAGCTTTAGTGAGTCAGATTCAATTATACAAATGCATTCGTATAGTATATAATTTAATACTAGATTATGTGTCCTATATAATTAAAGGTGATTGTTTCCTTTATTTACTGGGTTTTTATTATATACGTCAAATATAACAAATAATGAGAATTTATATTGCATCATCAACTCAGTCATGTTTGAGTACCCAATATATATATATATATATATATATTGAAAAATACATATTTAGAAAACGTATAGAAATTTGAACGCAGCTCTTGAAAATCGTTCAAGCGCTCTGAACGCTAAGCCGTGCGTTCTACATCCAGCTACGTCGAAATTCTTATACGCTTATTACAATTTATATTTGTTGTTAGCATCTCTGTAGAGAGATTTTTACAAATTTCTGCTACCCAAAGATTATTCTACGAACAATACGATTGTTCGTGGAATAATATATTGTAATTGTAATTTAAACTTACAACTACTGTGCTAGCTGACAAGTGACATGTGACATGACTGAGTTGATGATATATATAGCAGAATATAAAATGTCTTATTAACAACTTATAATTTAAGGTGACAGATAATTTCGACCATCGTCCATCCGAATGAGGCCACCATGGCTGAGTAGGACAACATCTTAATGGGTTCGATTCCCACTCTGAGAAATTATTATGAACAAAGACAAAGAGCGGCGTTGAGGTCCGACTGCTTGGACGGTTTCCAAGAGGAGCGAATTCAAGTCCCGCTGCGTTCAAATTTTTATACATTTTCTAAAAATATGTTTTTTTTTTAAATTACTTTTTTATATAGTATACAGTTCATTTTGCAGCCTTTGATTAACATATACTATCTAGTTAGCTATCTTCTTTGTTACATAAACAGTATACAGTACATAACAAAGCTGACTTCAAACTACAATAACTACTTATTTTTGGTATTTATTTTCTCTAAATCGAAATGCTATACGAATATAATATAAAACTTTAAAGGTAAATCCTTAACAGAATTCAGTTTAATAGGTTTAGGCATGTTCAGAAAACACGATTGGACTTTTTATGACTATAAAATTGGGTTAGTGAGTTATGGCCAATAGCTCTCTATGCTATGGCCATCATTGTTTATAAAATACAATGAATTTTGTCGTAAATATTCGATACAAGACTTAACGACCTTATTAAATATATGATACGTTAGAAACTTTATTAAATAGTATTAAGTTTAGATAAGAATAAAAAAATATTAATAAGCTTTATGACGTCGAATAGAAGCGAAAGGGTAAATTAACTAGGATTCTAAGAGACACAAGTTCAAATGTTGCTGGGTATCTGTTTTTGAACGATTTTAAATATAATAAGTTCTTTGATTTTCGCGATTATTACACATTTTGAAATGAAACTATTTTAAACGGATTAATCGCGTATAATTTTGGTATTCGAAAATACATTTTTAGAACCCGACGTTACTGTACGAGACTGTAAAAAATGTATTTTCGAATACCAAAATTATACGCGATTAATCCGTTTAAAATAGTTTCATTTCAAGATTTAAAATATCTTTCTTGTCCTATGTGTGAGTTAGAACACTTTTAAATATTTAAATATCGAATAAAAGCTGTCGGTTATGTAACATTTTTCAATAATAAGATTAAAAATGTTTAGGTCTTTTTAATTGAAGTTTTTACATGATTATTGTGCAAAGATCTTCTCTAAATGGGAACGGAAGCCGAAACCGCAGGCTTGCTATCACTAATTAGTAGACTAACATTATATTATTTAAATTGCGACATTACACATATTTGAGAAAAGTTTATACTGCATTAAATGCAAAAAAATATTTTTTATTTCTCCTAGTCAGCCTGCCAATGGTTCTGGACACTTGCAGTCCTGCCATTGGTTCTGAACACATTTGCCAATTTTCAAGCAAATTAATAAACGAGAATTTGCGTTAAAATAATGCAACATTTACTTAATATGATAGATGCAAGCTTACATACAAGCTTCCCGTTCACCACTGAGGACAGAACCATTGGACCAATGTTCCACATATGGTGGTCATAAATAAATTACTAGTGCAGCCATAGTTTTACAATTATAATTTATATTTTTGCAGTAAATAGCTTATAAATCAGGTTATACGTACTAAAGGGTTTACACATATAACAAAAAATTATATCGTTTTTTTCGCACAAATATATATAATATATGCTTTATAGGACCTGCTTATTACTATTGCAACTACAAGTTTTAATTACATAAAAACCAATTAATACTGTCAAAGAAGTCTAAGTACCTAATTAAAGGATTACTTCAGTTAGTTGAGAACTTGCAAAACTTGAATTCGTTTTAAATTAATATTGTTGCCTGTCAAATATAAGATTAATCTTAGTTAGATAGCGATAAATTTAATTTAATTATTAAGTAATAGACTATTATTAATAGTATATTATCATAATAATATACTGAAGACTTTCTAAATGTTTGTTTCATAATTGGCTTTGTACAAATACATTTGTTGTTATTGACGCGTCACACCATCACAAAAACCGAGTACCTGTGTCCGGTAACGGTGATCGGACACTGTTACCGACATGGTACACCGTCCATCACAGGAAACAGTTACTGTGCTGGTTGTTGGTGTAGCTCAATACAATTATAAGGACATTTGCTCACACCCAATTTTTAGTTTTTACATACCTACAACAAACACTTTTTGGTCAGCGACGAGTATTTGTCAAATGAATGTTTTGAAGAATTGGACACAAACAGTTTCTACATCTGCACGGGATAGGCTGATTTCAGACTTACTTGTACCTTTTATCCCAAAAACACAAAAGTGCATGTTTGCGCAGCGCCTTATACTATAAATCTTGTCTATAAATCTTGTATAAGTCTTGCTATAAATATTGTTACTAAGAAAAATTATTTCTTTTGTTGTCCAGTTATATACATTGTACAGACAGTGTGTTAGTTTAATACATTAATATAAAACAATTAAATATATATAAAGCTTATTCGAAGAGGTCTCCATTGGCTGCAGAACAGTCCTTTATCAATAGCGTCATGCACTCTTTCTATGGGAAAATCCTTCACTGACAATCGTATGGATTGATTTAGGGAATCCAAATTATTATGGCGTGCAGAGCAAGCCTTACTCTTTAAAACTGACCGTAAATCATAATCCAGTGGATTAAGATCAGGACTAGATGACGGCCAGTCGTCACCTCTGATGAAGTCCGGAACGTTCGTTTAGAACCAAGATTGGGTAGATCGAGGCTATTGACCCGGCGCCGAGTCTTGCTGAAAGGACCATTCTTTATTGGTTATTGCATATGGTATTGTTAAGGGACTTAACTACCTTTTCAAGAAAGCTAGCTTGATAAATTTGTGTCAATGTGTTGATACTTTTCAGTCAGTTACAGGAAATCAGTCAGCCTACCTGTGACCATTACTAGTATAAATTCAAAATTTCGGTTTTAAAAGTATTATATATGTATTATATTTTCAATTCAAATTTAATTTAATAACAATGAAAATTATAATGTGAATATTAATTCTGTTGGTTTTTGTCGTATTTCGACTGACAAATATATGAATTGAAAACAATAAATGATTGTGATTAATATGATATGATTTATGTATAGCCTCGCGACGAATATCATGAGTAAAAACGATGTAATATATAGTAGCATAATTTTACATATCTATTATTAATAGTTTTTGAAGCGTAAGTACTTAAAAGAATATTTTTTCTAAAAAAAATATTGTATTGCAAAAACAGTACAAAATAATAAACTGCAATATTTTGCTGTGGAAATATAATATTCTAGAACTAGTTTCAAACGGCAGCGTTCTCCACCACTTAACGCATCGAAACACAATGTCTCGATTTGGGGCGGAAACTGGTGAACTGGAGTGTTTTGACTCTAAGTGCTGTCTGAATACCCTTTTACACACAAAAACTGTTGGAGCTGTAAAGAAAAATAAATAAATTAAGAACTCTTTTTCCTCCTAGGTGTGGTTTCAAAACCGTCGTGCGAAATGGCGGAAGCAGGAGAAGGTGGGACCACACGCGCACCCGTACAGTGGTTATTTGAGCAGCGGGCAGCCGCTACCGACGCCCACGCTGCCCGTGCCCCCTCATTCCTTGACGCAACTCGGCTTCGGATTGAGAAAGCCGTTCGATAACGCGTTGGCATCTTTTAGGTTTGTATGTTAGTTTATTTGCTGGGTGATTTAAATCAAATATTATAAAGTAATCAATAAATTATTTTGATTTTAAATCAAATTAATAATTAAATTTTTGATTAATAATTAAATTTTGTGATAATAATCGTTTTATAGAAAGAGAATATTTAGTTGTAATTCTAAATTATGAATAATAATTAACAACTTATATCATTATTTATATTATTTGTACTATGGAATAGTCATAAAATAAAATATTATTTTTTTTGTTTAGTGTATTGACATTAGGAAAATCTATTTTGTGTTTTAAAGATTATTATGTTTTCAATTTGGATAATTTAAAATATTTCAGTACAGTTTTTCCTTAGCTTGAACATTTTTTCAAGCTATGGAAGCCAACTCTTCATTTTAATATAAAATACATTCTTCCAACAGATATGCAAGTTCACCATTATTCGGAGCACAGTACCTCCCTCCTTTAACCCGACCCCTATTCGGGGCTCCATTATACGCGACCTCCCCACATTTCCATTCAATTTTTGCAAATCTTACTGTACCAGAACCTCCTAGACTGTCACCAGAACATTCTAGACTATCACCGGAAATGATGCGTTCCCCAGCTCCCTCTATTTCTCCCCCAATTTCTCCCGGAAGTGAAACCATTCCTCTCCCAGAAGACGTTAGAAGCACAAGCATAGCGGCTTTGAGACTAGCTGCTAGAGAACACGAGCTTCGATTGGAACTTCTAAGACAAAGGGCTGACCTTATTTGTTGATTATTTTCAATATTTTATTTAACGGTAATGTGTAAATAATTAAAATTTAATTATTTTTGTAAATATATTTCATAGTTAAATTAGTAATATATGTTTATTTTAGTTTCTAAACTTACTATTTTAAAATTAATATGCAATTGGTATACTTTCTCTGAAGAAATTACAGTTGTTATGATAAAAAAAATGATTAAACATGTCCTTTTGCGTCTTGTAAATAATTCGATTTGGCTCTTATTGTAAATTGTATACAATTAGTATGTATTATTAACTTATTACTCAATGCGCCTTCAAATAATGTGTTGTTGAATATTTTTATATCTAGTATTATTTATAGCAATTATTTCTATATTATTGTTTGTAAATTAATTTCGTCCTTTGTAACGTGTATAAGATTTATATGAATAAAAATATTTTAAGATTTAATGTGATTTGGTTTTTTACAATCCGTAAACCGTTTATAAGTGTGTGAATAACACTTTAAAAAATGTGCATAGTAAAGTACTCTAGAAAGTTTTATTAGATAACATTGCTTACAATATTTAAAACAGTGCATGGGCATAGCGCAGTGCAATAAACTTATCGCTAAGCGAGCAATCTCTTCCATATACCATCTCCTTTGGGTTAAGGAGACAATAAATGAAATGGGAAGGGGTGTACCGAGTAAATATATAGACAAACATACATACGTACGTATATCTTAGATGCTATAAAGCAAAATAATGATGTTGATAGTATTAAAATTGATTAATATCTATTTAATAAAGCTTATAGGTTACCTCTCTTGTCGGCGAAGTCAACAACCAAGGCATATATTATAATAAACAACTTGGCTCTCATTTCACATTTATGTTTTGATTAAATATAGTGTTTATAGGTACTGAAATATATATAACGAGCTAGTTTTTGAAATATCTCTCTCAAGGATTGATAGTCCTGTGCCTAGCACGCTGTTTACGTATAGACAAGGCAAAAATAAAAGTAAAATTAATTATAACTTTCTCAAAGTATTAAAAGTTTTAGTTGGTTCATCTATTTGTTCGGACAAATATTGCAAACAGTTAAACTAATTTTTAATGAAATTCTTATAGAGATATTGTTTTATACTATATGCTTTCATTTGAATTTCGATGAGGTGATAATTTTGAGAAATCAATATTTCTCCGTGCTGGAAAGAATGAATGCGGCATTGAGTGCCACCGCACAATACGCAGTGTGTCAGAGAAGCTAGTGTCAAGGCGTTCTCCGCTTTAATCCGCTACCGCGAATTTTTTTGATTTATTATATATTATATATAATATTTAAAGTTTGCATAAATTATTGAGTTTACAAGGAAATACTGTAATTACAAGAAATCAGGACGGAGCAGTAATTTATCATGAAATAATAATTAGTGACGTTTTAATGGCGGCATTCAACTTTGAACTTTGCCTAAAATTAAGACCATTGCAAAAAAACGTACCTAAATATACTCTCAGCATTTATACTTCCGTTTACCAATCAATGTCTGTCGTATACTGAATTTGTACTTACACTAATTTTCGTTTAGTTTACCCAAAATATTTCCACTAAGCCATAGTGGCTGTATGAAACCATATAGTTATACAGTAGTTATCAGTTAAGAATCAGTCGCTTTTTTTGGAGCATGTGTAATGGAGGTTACTTCTTGGTAATTTTATTTTAAAAGGCGCAACTTAACGCAGTTTTCACACAGTTCAACACTTTTCAGTAGTGCCACTAAGCGAATTAAAGAAGATGTATAAGACTTTCTCCTAAATATCTCACACAAAATATTTCGAAAATCGTGATTCACGAATACCATGAATCATTCCAATGTAACCCATCATCAATGCTCCAAGGCTGGGTGAAGGGATGTGTCTACGTGTGCTAATTAGCTGACCTAGGACCTGCGGTCGACGTAATGGCCGCAGCGCCTAGCTCGTAATTTACTGAATTAGTTAATTTTTAAATTATACTATGACGGAATAACTATGTTAATAAATCATAGAGTACTTACTGTTTGGTTAAAATACTTGTAGGGCTAAAATTGAGATAAATTTTATACACCTCAAGTTTTTTGTGAATTGTAAGAAAAAATCTAGACAACTCTATAGAAATTTTAAAGAAGGATAGAAACCCCTCAGCGTCCCATGGAATTTGGACCGGTGAGAGGTGCTTGGGTCAGTGGCTGGGGCTTGCGAGTTGCGACTCAAGTTAAGAAGGCTAAAGGACCCCTTTAAAACGAGCATTAACGGTCGCCTCCACAGACCATTTCTATACCTAACCAAATTTGATAATGTCCTATATCAATAGGAAATAGGCAACAATACGATTTGAAATGGTCCTATATGAATAGGAAATTGGCAACAATTGAAGGCTGCCTTTCCATGGAATACTACCCTAATATGTGAATGTAGAGAAATTTGGCATATATTACGCAAATGCCTAACAAGACTCGAGCTGATTTTGAAGGCTTATATGTAGTCAAACACGTTACATTTGCGCCATAACAACTACTTAATTTCAGATTTATTACTCCTAAATTCAATATTTGCTTCGTAGATTATAGGGAATTTTACTTTTTATAGCTTATAATAATCATATGTTAATAACTTGTGAATACTTGTGAAAGAGCAACGTTGAATAGCCAAACGAAATTTTAAAAAATAATCCACAAACGTAAAGCTGATTTAAATAATCTTGTTGTGAACTCAACAAATCCATGTAAAGTTATTTTTGATATGAGATATTTAATAAACATCAACATTTTATTATTATTTATTTGACAAACAGTTACACGCGTCCTTTGTGATGATAATGGCGGTTAGCGTAGCGTTTTATGATCCAAACGGCTCAGCTAGTGATGGGCCTATCGATATCGATTTAACGAGTTCACATAATTATAAATAGTTATATTTACGTCTCGTAATACCATAATGAGAAAAAAAACTAAACACATTACATGTCGCTTTTCAATTTTTAGATTTCACGGTAATCACCTTGTTATTCTCGATTCCGATGCATCGATGAGGTGTAAAATATCGATAACAATAAATGCTTTGTACGTATACTACATTCTCGTGAGATGGCAACGGTCGGTGCGTATTCTGCCTAACGTTCAGTGATTTTGTACGAGGTTTTATAACTGCTCGTAAATTATGCGTATACAGACGTTTTGTTAGTACGACGGCATGTTTCCATTTAAATTACTTAAATACGCGCCGATTTAATGTTGCATCTTAATAAGCCTGCTGAATCAATTTAGTTTCGAATTTGCAATATGACGTTTATTGTATCGGTATTCGTTGACGTAAAATTTAATTCGATGTGCCTGATTTAATGATTATTACTTTAATAAGGTACAAGCATAGAGTTTTATATAAATATTGTTTATATAAATAGTGTTTTATAATACTTATACATAGCTATATGCTATGGTTTTGGGTTTAAAAGTCATGTGTGGATTTATATCAGTAGTCTAATTTACATATTAATGGCTAAGAACAGTTTTGTGTTTTAATATGCATTTATTCATATCCACTGTGCCACGATGAATTTGTACAGCGTCTGACTGCAAACACCATTGGTTGTGTATTCGATTCCCGTGGGGGAGATGGAATGATTATATTCAAAATGTTTTATTTCTCCGGTCTGGTATCCAAGACACAGCGCGGCGTTGGGTTTCGCCACTCATCACGCAATGTTTGATTTCGGGCGGAAAGTCGAAAAAAAAAGGAGTGTCTTATCAGTAACTCTGTGACTATCCTGCTAAGCAGAAAAAAACGTGAAGTTGCTATATGCATTTATTAGCTACACTTGTAGCTAACTCTTATTGTCGTCCGATTTACTGTAATATTTGCACACTTGTCAGGATCTGATAACAATACAGTATTTATTTGCAATATTTACTTAAAGCCAGGGCGACTAGTATGACAATAAATTTAAGAGTTTTTTTTGTAAACGATTTATAATTTGTGATTTTTATGTAGCATGTGACAATATCGGAACTAGAAGAATTTCCATATTTCCTTCTCATGGCATACATTCAGTATCAAAACACTCCGCTCTCAACTTTCCGCCCATTTTAGTAGATCATCAAATTCCTATTGTTTGTTTAACTTATAAGCATTTGTCTAGGCGATTGTACATTAAGCATCATTTTCTCTTTAACTTAAATAAATAAATATATACCATTATAATTCAATTTCATTTTATATTACCTACAGCTACAGGTGATTCCAATAAATATTTTAATTAACTTAATTATGAACAAGCCTGGGAAATATCTGCAGTTTCCATAAGAAATTATTAAAAAAATATATCCGAAATAAGGTACATTCGTTTAGCCCAAGCGCCATACGTTGACCTATTTACCTTTCTAGGTCCAATTAATAGTAAAATTATTATACATAAACATTTATGGTGCCATACATTGATTACCAAAACGAGCGGCCGACTGTTTGACGAGGGAATTATATTGGACAAAATTAATCGATTTCCTACAGCAAACTATAAAATGTTATTATTTATTCAGTTTTCTACTAATAAAGCGTCTCTCTGTCCGTTTTAGTTAATTTATTGGTTTTGAAATTTAGTTTTTTATGATTACTTTACTGTTGTGGATAGTTTAGCTAACTTTTGATTGGTTTAGAACGTGTACTGTATAAACGAACAAGGGGGCAACGATCGAGGGTTGTGGGTTCAAATAAGAATTGCAATTATATATACGTTATAAGCATAGCATGTTAATATTTTAAATATAGGTACTACTCAAGTATGGTTAAATAAATTATATTAGAACTTAATTTTTCTAGAAAACGTTTAAAATTTTTAATGTAGCGTGACTCGAACCCGCGCCTCTTGGACACCGTCCAAGCGCTCGGACCGCTACGCCGTGTGTTCCACATCAGTTAATTCAAAATTCTGATACGCTTATTACAACTTATATTTGTTAGAGCACTTGGCCGGATTCCAAGAGACGCAGGTTCGAATCCCACTGCGTTAAATTTTTTATACGTTTTCTAAATATGTCACTAACCAAAAGAAATTAATATTTACAGTTTTTTTTTAAAATACTTTCTAATAATACATTTGAACTAAAAATAAATGTACAAAAAAGAAGATGAGCGAAAATATAAAATATCTTTAATAACTTTAAAAAGATACAATAATCAAAGGTTTGTATAAATTTTATTGGATATAATACTTTATGCTATTGGAATTTTTTATAGTTATATATAATAAAGTTCATTAAAGCTAGCCATGTCGACATCATTAATAGTAACATATGGTATTCGTAAACGAACTTAACAGTTTGTTACCTTTAATACGTAACCGAATTTCCTGTTTAGAAAGATATTCTTTTTTAATTATTCAAATGTGTCTTATATAATATTGCCTTTATTTTTATATAATACTTAATAATAATATAATTTTTAATTATTACAATAACATTCAAATACAATTAATTATGTACTCTTGCAAGACATAGTCCCTTCTCGGGTATAGTCCTTTTTTTTAGGTGAGGAAATTCTTTTATGGATACCCAATTGGGGATTCGGACGTGGTTATGTGGGACTGGCAGATGTAGGCCGTTTGTATACCCACTAAAACCTCAGGTGCTCCACCTCGGCCGCCACTGGCAGGGGCCACGTGAAATCCTAATTTTCCGTGAGCCCCGGTGGTGGGAGATAGAAAGGCACGTCGTGGAGTTAAGAGTGGTGGATCACCCTCGATGACACGTTTGGAGTAGCGCGCGAGAGCACTCTCGGGCCACGTGAGTAGGCGATCAGCTTTTCGGATATAGGCCTCCTTTAACTGTTCCATTCTTTTGTATCCTGTGCCATCTGTATACATCCTTTCCCGGTCTTTTTGTTTCCTGACCTTGTTAAGCCGCGTGGACCAATCCATTTGGTGACCCGCTTCGTCCATCTATTATCGATAGTCCGGACAACACACCTATTTTCATTTCGAAGTTTCGTTTTCGTGGGTCAATTATCTTTGTTTTCCTTTTATTTTGGCTCCGGTGTTTATTTTATTAATATGTATGGCTCAGTAAGATAGTGCCTGACCGTATACACAATGGCTACGGACTTGATTCCCGCCCAGAAGAATAATTATGTTTAATAATACTTAGTAGTAGATTTTTTAGACTTGGGTTTAAATGAAACATTACGAAAGTTAAATGCACGGTGGGGTATAGTTCCGCCACTCAAAACATATTGGATGGAAAGTGGAGAAGTGTCCCTAAAGGATATGTTTTTTTTGCCTTTTCTACTGTAAGGCAAAAGGGTGAAAGTAAAAAAATATAAGTAACTGATAAAACTTCTTAACGAGCACATTGTTTGTACTGGACTCATTTAACATCTTTATGACGTTTTTACAAGTTTTTTATTAATTTGCAATGTACGTATGTTTGTGGACTCTTGCAATTCAATGTTGAATCATATAAGCTTAACCCATTGAGCAAAAATTTTGCATACATGGCAACATAGCGGAACACCCAAGATGGCGGACTATTTATTTTTAATGCACTCCGACAATATGTATGTCAAATGAAAGAGCTTGCTGCAAATAATACGAAGAAAACTTGTTTTTAAATTGTTTTTTTTACTTTAAATTTATTTTATAGTACAATTATTATTTACTCTGTACATAATAATAAATTTTATCTAGTAGATTGGTCCATATTTAGGCATAGCGTGTTGGAAGAAAAGTCGACGATGCATTATTTCAAACTGACTGAAGTAGTCGTGGAGCCACGATATTACAATAATTGCAGCCTCTGAACGTATTTAATAATTCACAATGAAAACTTTAATTACGAAGAAGAAGTTATGGAATTTTCACTTTGATAGTAATATTTTAATCAAGATGTTTATTTCAGAATACATAATTTACTTTATAGTAGCTCAATAATTAAACACTTTGTTTGTATAACGTCACTGATTGAAATTGAAAATATGCATTATTCAAATAGACTTTTATAAGCACTTTTGAATCGTCGATTGAACATAAAGCTACCACCGGCTCGGAAGGCAGTTCTGCTGAGAGGAAGGAGCCAGAGAGAAACTCTACAGTTGCTCTTTTCATATATAAAAGTTACAATTTTATTATTATTACAATAGTAGTTAACTTGCGCTAAACTCAAATCATATTACTTCCTCACATTTTTATTCTTTTATTATTCTTCTACAGAGGAATAAACTGTACTTATTTATATATTTTTTACAGTGACTTTAAATTAAAATAGCAAGCACTATTCACTGACTTTTCAAACTTTTCAAGCACTTTACTAGCTTATTCATACTTCCATTAAAAAGGAATAATCAATCAAAATTCCATTAATAATCAATCATTCAATCAATCTAAATATCTATATAAAATTCTTCAGTTATACACTGAACGACTGACAGTCACCGCTGAGCCGAAAGCTGCTTGACAAAAGCTGAATTTAGTATATAGGTTCCTTGGAGAGAGTAAGGGATGATTTTCCACTTGGAAAATTGATTTTTTATTAATTATTTCCATTTTTACTAAGACGGCGTTGACCTTTGTCACTCAACACGCAATGCCTTGAATTCTATTGAAACTGAAAAACGGAGTGTTATCGCTCGGTTCTCTCCTGACTCTATGCGGGTTAAATCTAAAAAAAAAAGTATTCCGATCCGACCATCATCACCATCCACGCTCGTTTAGGCATGTAGCTTATTAAAATGCTAATTTGCTTTGTTTATTGCTCAAAACATAACACATTTATATAATTATAAAATATAAAACCGGTACGTTTCTTGGATCGTAACTTATTATTTACAGAAATATAATTTATAAGCAAATTAATTTTTAATAAGGCATGTAATGTATTATTACATACTAAATTAACGTAATGATATATAGATGCCATCATTGTGGACTGGGAAGTGATTGAGTTCAAATTCAGCTCGTCCACTTAACTACGCAATGTGTAAAATTCTGGCGGAAAGCGGAGAAAGGAGTGTCTTGACTCTTTCGTTACACTGCTATTCGAGATAATGCATGAAACTGCAATTACTAATGTATTTATTTTTAATATAAACTTTTGATGTTAAAGATCTACATGTTTTTGATTTTTTTTAGACATTAAATACCGTTTAATTTTCAGAATAATTTTGGTTTTCTTTGACAAACTTATTTTAAATACTGTTTTCTAAATAATTTCCTGGTTAGCGAAACGTTTTGTATATCTAAGAAATAAATTAAATTATTAATACCGATATCAATTCTGAAATAAAAGTATTTTTAATTACAGAAAAATTTCTATTACAAATTAATTCTTCATTCAATGATATAGCTGTACTACGCGACTTCGTTCGCGTGGAATTCTAAAATAAACGTAGCCTAAGTCACTACTTATTACATCAGCTATATGCCAGTGAAAGTCTGGTGGAAATCGCTAGAGCCGTTCCAGAGGTTAGCCAGAACAAACAGACAAAAATTATTTGATATATGTACCGAGTATACATATATATGCATTTAGTAAAAAGTGGTTATATTAATATATATACAGTTATTAGTTAGTATACGGACATATAAATACAGTTAAACGTAACTTCCTTTTTTTATTTCAGCATTTTTTTTCTAGTGTCAAGACACTCCGTTCTCCACTTTCCTCCCGAATAGGAGACATTATGAATTGAGTGGCAGAACTCAATGTTGCAGAATATAAACTTTCAAATATTAAATTACAAAAATAATATTTAAAAAAGTTTACATAACTTAATCTATTCGATTAAAAAGCGCTTAGAAATTCTAAATTAAATATAAAAAAAAAAGATTAATCATAATCAAGTATTATAACGAATCATCGTTTACTCTCAAATCCCGAACACAAATTCCGACCAAATTAAAACTAATTTATGTTGATTGAATTTATAATAGAAACTATCAACACGGCGTAACACTAAGTTTTTACTTCGGTTTCGCCTATAGATTATTTTACTTAGAAGGGGGAGTACTGACTAGCTAGTTCTTATATTTTCCTTTTCTTGTAGTAATACGTTACGGTAGTACTTGCAAAAAGAGTTAGTTCTCAAAGTCGGTTTCCAATATTACCTAAGACATTTTTTTTATATTTCCAGATTAGCCATTTTTTTTGGCGAAGTGATTTGTACTCTACTGGCCATTTATCTCTGATAGAACGGCAAGGATTATTCAACTCCATTCATCAAAATTATTCGTATATTATTTTGCATAAGTTTTAGGAATCCTTATTTTAAATTCACGCTTTGTCTGCATTGCAGGGTAGTCAGACCACTTCTCCACTTTGAAAATAAAAGAAAGAAATAGAGAAAGAGAGAGAAATAGAGATACTGCCGTATACTTTGCCTAGCCGTATACCAGAGACGAGAAACTAAAATATTTCAAATATAAATCATTCCCCCTAGTGGAAATCGAACCTAGAACCTACCTAACCTAACCGTTTACAATGAGACGCTGTCCCGCTGTGTCACAATAGTCTCAATTAATGACTAATTATTAAATATTGTACAATTTAGTTACACATAAGTTTAAAGTAATACACAATATATCCCAAAAAAATTTACTCAATCATTTATTCGTGGAAATTGAAAACGTCGAAACGCGAATAATGCTTGCTGATAACGTAATTACAATACATTCATCAATTGTTCCTATTCCATTTCGACATTTACAAAAATAATCTTTAAACGAAAGTACTTAAGACCGTATATTGCGTGTTGCTTGGTTATAAATTTTGTTATATTTTTAAAGGAAAGGCTCGCTAAAGCTTTCCATTAGTGGGCACGCGCCGGCTTCGATACACGAATGACATTTAAAGGTACACGATTTAGTTCGTCGAAAATTGGAACGTCTCAGACAATATAAATGGCGTCTAGACTTTTAGATATCGTTATTCGATACGTCACAAATATACAAGGCTTTTTATGTTTATCAAATATGAAGATTAGATAGATTATATCTATATATATTAGTTCCATATATTGATAAATGCTAGATATAAATTGAAATTTACTTTTTTACCAAACGTTGCTCGTTCAATTTCTTTAGCTCTGTTACTAATTGATATTTTATTTTTTAATCCGCCGTTTTTTCGGGAAATGATAAATTCTAACATACTTTCATTTCTCCGAACCGATACTTAAGACAAAGTGCAGTGTTGAGTTCCGCCACTCAAAAATGAAGGTATATTATTAGTAGGTATATTTAAAATATCGATATTACAAATGGAAATTATGCCAAATTAGGTAAAAGCGTGAAACTGCTGCTGCTGAAACTGTGCTTATATTTTACACCTAAATAATTCAGCAAGCAAATTTCACACACAAAATGTGTATCACCTACTTCATAATAAAAAAAATTAAAACCTAACTCCGTACCCTATTACGCGGGAAAAAAATTGTGAAGCTAAAAAAACCTAACTTTAAATTGAAGTATTATCAATTCAACAATATTAAAAATAAGCTCCCCTTTATACCTAAAGCTTCATCTATTTCTTTTACAAAGTTGTATACAATTATGTCCTAATACCAGCACGTGCCTGTGATAGATCAGTGCAGCCAATGACCGAGTTGCCTCAAAGCAAACAGTGGCTTAGTATAATGGCTGAGGGCTGTGGTCGCGCGGAAGTCGCGTGCGCACTAACTCGCGCAATCACGATTGTAACAAGTCGATTACATCGATCTATGAATATTGCTATAAATAATGTTAGTTTTGTTGTGTACCAATTTGTATTTAATTTCATTTCATTTAATAATAAACATATGTAATAATTATTTATAGCATTTCCTTTATATTCAGATACTTAATTCTATACAAACAAAACTCACACTCGACATTACTCTCGATTGATTGATTGAGCGATTGATAGAGCGATTTACTTGCTCAATTATAAGCTTTAAAGTTGCTATATATAAATATATAATTAAACTGTAAATAAAATAATAATAAATAAGAATAGCGTTTACTTGTGTTCAGGGTGAAAGTTTCCTGTAGGTATATAAATTCTGTTTGCATGTATTGCTAGTTGCTATCCTGTTATATTCCGTGTTTGGAAATATCGAATAGGACGGAAAATAAATACCGCGTTCCATACTGCCAGCCGTTGGTTAAATATGGAGAACGTATCTGTATTATCATTTATTGCACTTTTTTTAACCTACTTGAAGCCATCATGGTGCAGTGTGACAGTATACGTAATGGTTGTGGGTTCGAAACCCACTCGGGGAAATTATTATTTTTAATTTATTTTTATTTCGCCGCTCTGGTGACAAGACATAGAGGTTTTGTTTTACCAGAGCGCGAAAATGAAAATAATTTAAATATAATTTCCGCCAGTTTGAACCAAACAATTATAGTGCTATATATTGGATGCAGTCCCACTGCGCCACGAAGACCTCTATAAAAAATAATGTGTTTATTATATTTCGTCTGATTATCAACATACCTCCTTGACTACCCATAGTCAATAGGGCAGTGAGAAAACCGCAATCGGATTGTCTGTTTGTCTATCCATCCGAGACAATTATGGCCAGATCTCGATTATGACGAGGAAAGTAAGCTGAAATTCGAAATAACTCTTTACATAAGCTTAAAAACAATATTGGAAGCAGAGCTAATTTCTATAACGATTTCCAATACCTTTTTATGTCTATCACGTAATTACAAAAACTACGGGCTGTGTTCGCCTTTCTTTGAGAAAATATTAAAATTATAAACGGTAAAACTAGAAACTATACATTTTTGTTGCATTTGTTTATAAGTGAAATTTGATACGAATAGAAACGTTATTAGCGTTTTTCGATTCGATTTTGACAATTGTTTTTGAATATTTAATGATTTTATTCAAAACGATATCATATAATGATTTTATTTTTTTATAGCATTAATTATCAAATTATTTATTAAGATAATATTGATTTATAACAATATGATTGGTTTTCGTCTGACTGTAACGTTTGACGCTTTCGAATACCGCTGTTTACAGTAAATAAATTAAAAAATTATAGGCTATATATCATATATTTAGACAAGTATATATCATATCTTTAGACAAGTAATTGTCTAATAAATTAATATAAAGGAAAAAAAGCAGCTTCACTATTTTTCCCGCACGGAGACAATCTAGTGTAAAGATTCCGTTCTCCGTTTGAAATCGACATTGCGTGTTGAGTGGCTCACCGTCGCACTATGTCTTAGGTACCAGAGTGGACAAGTGAAAATACTTTAAATATAATCATTCCCCCGAGTGAGAATCGAACCCACAACCATTGCGTATACAGACAGGCGTCTCCTCTAAGTATGACTAGTTGAAGGTAATTTAGTAGCAATCATGTGATATTTCACAACGAGCAATTATACCATCCTAATCTTAAAATATTGACTTACCAAAGCTAGTTTGTGGTAAGTTGAATTGGTCATTAGTGTTTTGAGGTTTCTTTGTAGAGTCTATGTTGTATAACCACTGACATTATGCGGCCTTCATTTAAAATAGTCAAAAGTAACAGTAAATTGTGAGCTTCGTTTATAATACGATAATAATCTTATTTGGATTGATCTGATAGTTTAGTGGTTAGTGAATGGTGCAGGTTGTGGGTTGATATCCAGGATAAATTGAGTAATGAAGTATTGTAAAATGTACGTATTTAGTAAGAGGAGATTTCGTTTTAAATAATAGTTTACTTTTATTAGTTTCCCTCTTATGATAAAACCTGAATTGTAAAAAGAAATTCTAGAATACACAACTTAATTGGTATCTACGTTTTGTAATATTATTAATATAGTGTATGACTAAAAAGAAATATTTTAAAATTATATTCAATAATTCATGTAGAATTTCAGAACTCTATTATATTTTTCACAACTTTTATGCCTACATAGAAAGACTAAGAATAATATTCAGCAGCATATTCTAAGTTATTGTCTTATTGACCAATTAATATATAATATCATCTTAATAAATGTCTATATTATTATGAATATAAACTAAGCATTGGGATTTGAACATACGACCATCGCTGTCATTTATATACATACATTCCCTTATACATACATATTGAGGTCATAAAGGCGCCACTAAGAACGCAATGTCTCAATTTCGGGTGGAAAGTGACAGTGGTGGAGTGTTTTGACACTAGGTTCTCTCTGATTTACCTGCTATGCGGGAAAAAGCGTGAAACTGCTTATATATATATATATACACACGTATATTTATTGTTTTATTATAATAGATTATTACATGAACATTCCGGCTACCAACGTAGCGAATGAGTCGCGCCGGACCCTGTTACACTAATTACAAATTTAATATGCCTACTCAACCTCCTTGTTTCGCAAATCATCGTCGTTCATTAATCCAGACTTTGTACAGCTGAAAACAAAATAGTATAACATTAAATTATTTAAAAATATAAAATTGACATCACTAAAGTATATAATTGCTTTATATTGTTATTATTAAAACTAGCTGAACAAAGCGTCGCTACACTTTGTCCGCGTGAAATTCTAAAATAAAAGTAGCATAAGCTATTCTTATTACATCTGTGAGTGAAAGTTTCGTCAGAAATCAGTCCAGCCGTTCCAGAGATTAGCCGGGAAAGACAGACAGACAAAAATAGTAAAAAAAAATAATTTAATTTATTTGTATAGAGAAGGTCATAGTGGCGCAGTCTAACAGCAACTGACTGTAAAAGCGATTGATTGTAGGTTCATTTAAATATGGATATTAATATGTTGTGTGAGATTACTCACTGCTTAATTTATAGCTATTATTATTATTAGCTTAATTTATAATAATTATATTATAAATTAAGCTGCATGATTGCCCATAGAAAATACACGCAATTTACAAAAAATATATCCCTAAACTTAGATAGATATAGAAGTCCCTAATTATCCAATAAATTATTATTTAGTTTACAAATAGTTATATTTAATACCAATAATATCCAGCCACTTTTGTCAATAACATTCCCATAGCGATGTAAATTGAATTAGGGGGCGTGTATACGCAGCGTTGCGCTGACTGTGCGTTGAGCTCAACTGAGATATAATAAATTAAACAACTAAAAACTATATAACGTGTGTACTAATAATTTTAATATATATGTTATAGTCGTAGGAATAAATCCGGATTTTTGTTGTTAACACCCCAGCTTCAAGATTTTTCCTGTATAGCATAGACTTCTCCGCTTTTAGCCCGACAATATCGCGTGTTAAGATGACCGCCATTTTAGCTATAATAATTAAACTTAAGTACAGTCAAAGCTGTTTATTTGCTGTGTAAACGTTTCGTAAAAATGCCGCTTATACAGTAACTGTAAATATGGAATGGTAATTTATATGGGCATACGTTACAAGGTGACAAAATAAAAAACAAGTACATATATAAAAAAATATCTAATTGAAGTTTATTAATTATAAAACATGTATTTTACTCTTGTTCGGCAGTTTTTAAAAGCATTTTCAATTCAGACTGATATTCAGAAATGACATTAGCAGTTTGCTTCTTTAGCCGTGAATATAGGAATTGGGGTGCATTTTTTTAATCCGCGAATAGTGAAAACGCAAATGAAGGAAGCGCGAAACTTGTATAAATTCAAATTTAAAAGCAAACTTGTATAAATTCAAATTTAAAAGCAAACTTGTATACAGTCAAAGCTTAAGGAGCTTTGAGTATTGAAAAGAAAGTCATGAAATATATTATTAAAACTATTATCACATAATGGAGGCGCAG